>OZ004722.1:5271758-5381758 GCA_963924515.1 Vespertilio murinus
TTAGTGTCTCCTGTTGGGATTCTTCCTGGGATGACAGTCGGGGAAGGGGGGGGGCGCGGCACCTCTTTGTTTGCGGGGCGTCTGCAATCAGCTGGTAACCCCCATCGTCCCCGCCATCCTTCTGTCCCCGAAGCCTGGCTTCTCCCGGGACTATCCACCTCCCCCTCCCACTCCCACTCCGCCCGGTCCCTCTCTCGCGCCCCTTCTGGCCAGGTGTCTCACTACATGAGCCTCGTCGGTGGCTCAGTGGGTAGAGCATCGGCCTGTGGACTGAAGGGTCCCGGGTTCGATTCCGGTCAAGGGCATGTGCATTGGTTGCGGGCACATCCCCGGTGGGGGGTGTGCAGGAGGCAGCTGGTCGATGTTTCTCTCTCATCGTCGTTTCTAGCTCTCTCTGTCTCTCTCTTCTTCTCTGTAAAATATCAATAAAATATATATATATTTTTTTTAAAAAAAAGAAAGGTGCAAGGCAGCCCCGTCCCTTACGATGCCAGAACGACATCTCGTGTGCGTGCACGCCCACCACGAACCGCTTTTCTCAGCTCAAGGCTTCCGATGCATCGGTCACCGAAAAATGTCTTTTAAGCAGAACGGTCTCCTGTGTGTTTGAAAATGAGGGTGTACAAATAAAATCTCTGGTGAGCAGGCCACCCTCAACTTCAATGGAAGCGATTTGGCATCCGCCCGAGAAAAGTGTCGCAGACAAGGAAATGAAAGCGAATGTGGACCAGCCCTAGCCAGTGCGGCTCAGTGGATAGAGCACTGGCCTGGGAGTCGATTTCCTGGTCCTGGTCTCAGGCGCGGGATAATTGCCTTAGCTTCCAGGTCTCCACCTGGAAGCTGAGGTAAGTACCTTGTGTGTTGTTTTTTTTTTAAAAATATATTTTATTGAATTTTTACAGAGAGGAAGGGAGAGAGATAGAGAGCTAGAAATGTCGATGAGAGAGAATCATCCACCAGCTGCCTCCTGCACACCCCCCACCGGGGATGTGCCCGCAACCAAGGTACATGCCCTTGACTGGAATCGAACCCCGGACCTTCCAATCGACAGGCCAACGCTCTATCCACTGAGCCAAACCGGTCTCGGCAGTACCTTGTGTTTTAATCAAACATAGCCGGGTCAGAATTCAAACAGCAGGCTTTATCAAATTATGATTTCTACCATGTTTCACTTTCTCTCTCTCTCTCTCTCTCTCTCTCTCTCTCTCTCTCTCTCTCTCTCTCTCTCCCACGCTCCCTAAACTTCATTGGAAATAAATCCTGGGGTGAGGATCAACAAACAAGCAAGCAGGCAAAATGCACGAGGAGGCGCATGTGTCCAGTGCATTCTGCACCGAGGAGGACACGGAGAAGATAATGTCGCGATCCTGTAGCCCAGCACACGTGTCCCCCACGCAGCACCCCATTTGCCACAAGTGTGCAGGTTTGCAGCAGTGCTCAGCCCGGACCAGGCCGGACGGTCCGGCCGTGGGTTCGGTTCCCCCTTGCGCCCCACGGCCACTCCCCACTGGAATCCCAGCTCCCCCCACCCCCCGCCTTTTTGTTCCCCCGGCCGCTGGTCCCCACAGGGCTTGACAGTGAGTGATGCCCAGGACCCCTGCTCTCTCGCACCCTGCGGCTGACCTGTCCCCCCCGGCGGGCGGCCTTTGACCCGGCAGCTGACAGTTTGATTTATGGTCGGGGCGTTTATGATTTATGAGTACCTCCCCCCGAATAATTAACGGGCAACAGGTGGCGGCGGCGGCATCATAATAATTTTTGATTAGCCAGCGGTTCACGGGGACCGCGGCAGAGGCGACTGGGTCTGCTGAATGAGCGGAGGGCGAGGCGTGAGACGCCCGGCAGAGGCTGACCTCGGCAGCCCCTTTGTGCGGGCACAGGAGGAGGACTCAGGGGGCCCGCATTCCCGACGCTGGGGGGGACCCGGGGGAAGGGGCTCGCCTTCTGGGGGTGCCCGAGACCCCCTTTCACAGCCGCACGGGCGGGAGCGTTCGGGATCGCTCTCCTTTCTTCGGCCGGGCCTTGATTAATTGAGTTATGTCAGGCCTGTCAGACGCGTCATCTTCTCGCATTCCCGTCCTTTGACAATGGCCATTGCCCCGGGAAGAATGGCCAGCCAGAGGGAAGTTTGGGAATGCGTTGAACTCTGGGGAAAGGCATGCTAAGCTAGCTGCGAGAGAGAGAGAGAGAGAGAGAGAGAGAGAGAGAGAGAGAGAGAGAGAGATTTCCTCCCGGCGGTGCAAGCAAAAGGCCCAAAGAGAGCCCCCTGTGGCAAAGCTTTTTATTTTTAAAGCCTGCAGTTAGGCATGGGTGTTTTTAAAAATAATTTATAGTTTATGGATTTATTTATTTTTTACAGAGCGGAAGAGAGAGGGATAGAGATTCAGAGACATCGGTGAGAGGGAAACATAGACCAGCTGCCTCCTGCACACCCCCTACTGGGGATGTGACTGAAACCAACATGCCCTTGACTGGAATCGAACCCGGGACCCTTCAGTCCGCAGGCCGACGCTCTATCCACTGAGCCAAACCAACCGGTTAGGGCCACCAATTGGTTTTTTAAGTGCAATATTATTATGGCCCTCCTTTGTTTGTTTTTTGTTTTAAAAAAAAAAACAGTACAGGAGGCAGCCAATCAATAATTCTCTCTCATCATTGATGTTTCTATTTCTCTCTCCTTCTCCCTTCCTCTCTGAAATCAATAAGAAATTATATGTATAATTTTAAAGCAAGCCTGCTCTAACTGGTTTGGCTCAATGGATGGAGTGTCAGCCCAGCCTGCGGACTGAAAGGTCCCAGGTTCGATTCCGGCCAAGGACACATGCCCGGGTTGCAGGCTCCATCCCCAGTAGGGGGCGTGCAAGAGGCAGCTGATCAATGATTCTCTCTCATCGTTGGTGTTTCTACCTCTCTCTCCTTCTCCCTTCCTCTCTGAAATCAATAAGAAATATATATTTTTTTAAAAAAATGCCCGCCCTAGCTGGTTTGGCTCAATGGATAGAGTGTCAGCCTGCGGACTGATAGGTCCCAGGTTCGGTTCTGGCCAAGGGTTGCGGGCTCCATCCCCAGTAGGGGGCGTGCAAGAGGCAGCTGATCCATGATTCTCTCTCATCATTAATGTTTCTATTTCTCTCATCCCTTCCTCTCTAAAATCAGTAAGAAATATATATATTAAGAATGCCTAATGTCATTTTTCTGACACGAAATAAAAATCAAGTCAGGTGAGCTTGACCCTCACAGCCCTCCGCTCAATCTCTGCCGCAATCGGGCCGGAGTGAGTGTTGCTAATGAACGCCAAGGACACGGGGTCTGTGAATGTGCAATAACCCCGCCTCCCACCCCAGCGCCGGGGGGGAGGGAGGGGAGGACGGGGAGGGAGGGGGGTGGCCGGGCCCGCCGTGCATAGGAAAACGCCGTCCGCACGGGACCGCGCTGCTGATATGACGGGCTTATCATTTTAATTGACTCGGTGACATATAAAAGCACGCCTGCAATCCTGCTTTACATTATAGTTTAATAACAGCTTAACACACGCCGCTGAAATATTCATTCCTGTTACATTCAAATGTTGGAATATCTGATGGAGGGCCCGGCTGGGAGATAAAGAGGACTTTCTGGGATATTAAAGGCACTTCGGGGGGTGGGGGGGGGAGGCAGGTCTCTGCCGGGAACGGAAGCAAACGCCGTGATGACCGTGAGCACAGCAGGTGCTTGGGTATTTTTTATTTTAAATTCACGAAGATTCCCCGGACCGGAACAATAGGAATCTAAGGGCAATTTTTAAAAAAATATACATTTTTTTGATTTTTTTTTTTTTTTTTTTTTTTTTTTTTACAGAGAGACAGGGAGAGGGATAGAGAGCTAGAAACACCCATGAGAGAGAACCATCCATCAGCTGCCTCCTGCCCACCCCCCACCGGGGATGTGCCCGCGGCCAAGGCACATGCCCTTGACCAGAATGGAACCCGGGACCCTTAAGTCCGCAGGCCAACGCTCTATCCACTGAGCCACACGGGTCAGGGCTCTAAGGGCGATTTTGGCGTGGATTTTTTTTTTTTCCTTTTTGCTTCTGCAGACTGGCTATTTCTGGGCCAGGAGCCACAGTGAACACAACCTGATTTCTGAAGAAGGAGGAGGAGGAGGAGGAGGAGGAGGAGGAGGGAGAACAGAAATCATCAGAGAGACAGACGGATGCTTAAACATTCAGAGCTCAAGCCTGCTCATTCAGTCACCTCCCCAGCCACGAAACCCCATGCAACCCCCCCCCCAACCCCGCCATCTCCCCGCCTTCCCCACCCCCTCGCCCCCAAACCATCTCCCACCCACCCCGGCGCGGGGCCAGCGCTAGCTCTGCAAACACGATCCACGCGCGGATCATGAGGTGATTTGGGTACTTTGTTCCCCATCAATTTCTTTAAATTAATTATCTGGAAGCAAGCGGCGGTTAATTTTGGCCATAGACTTTCCGATGAGAAGGCCTGACCCCTCTGGCCCCCGCGGATCGGGCTACACAAGTCCCCGTGACATCCCGGGTCACCCCCCCTGACACCTGATTTGACAGCCGTCCCGCCCCGGGGCCCGCAGATTCCCCCGTACTCAGCAGTTCTTTTGTGGCCACGGGCCCGTCCCCCCCAACTTCCAAGAAGGAACGCCTCGGGGGGGCCCCCCACCCTCCGCCAGCCCACCTCTGCGCAGACAAGCAATGCACCCCCCTTCCCGGGGTGGAGAGAGCAGAGCACCCCCCCCACACACCCACCCCCCTATTCTGTAACCAGGACTTCTGTTTGACAAACTTTGCACCCCGGCATCCGCCCATATGTCTGCGGCCCCGCGCGAGAGGAAGGCTCCGCCACAAAGCGCGGATGCTAATTATAAATTTAATTTGCATTTTAATTAGAGCGGCGGCAAATTAAAAGCAGTGGCAGCTGGAGGATTTTGAACGCTTTTTTTTGCGGAGATTTCGTGTCAGTATCCTGTGGGTGACTCGGCTGCCTTTTTCCATGCGTCTCCCCAGCCCCCCCCCTCCGCTATCTGTCCCTCGCACAAGCCCATGGGCCCTCGGTCTCTCTCTCTCTCTCTCTCTCTCTCCTCTCTCTCTCTCATTCCTCCCGTTTTTATACGTATTTCTCTACCCCTTTCTTCTCATCTCCGCCAAGGATGAAGTTATGAATTCTCTCTCTTTGGTGCTGATCCATGGGGTGGGCTTGTCTGGTGCCCAACAAATGGGAGGGGGCGGCGGGGAGCGGTCCTTTGAAAAGGCCTTTCTGGCCCTGGCCGGTGTTGCCCAGTGGGTAGAGCCTCGGCCGGCTTGGGTCCCTGGTTCGATTCCCCCCTGGTTCAAGGGCGCATAACTCGGTCGCTCTGGTCGGGGCCGGTGCAGGAGGCAACTGATCCATGTGTTTATGTCTTTCCCTTTCTCTTCCTCCCTCTCTCTACAAAGCAATGGAAAAAAATATCCTTGGGGGAGGATTAAAACAATAATATTAATAATGATAATAATAAAGCCTTTTCTGCAATTCCTCCGTTTCTCAGGTGGAAACCGCATCTCCTCTCTCCTTGAACAAGGATGCCAGGGTGCTGTGCGTCCTCTGCTGGCCTCTGGCCACCCCAAATGTGGGTGTCTGGGGTGACAGCGTCTTTCACCGGCCTGGCGATCCTGGCCATGGTGGGTCTGCGGCACGTTCATAGCATATGCACCAGGCATTCTGCCCGTCTCCCCCATCTGCGTGCACGGAGAGGCATTATTCGGGGTACACCTCCGGGCAAAAGCAACGGGCATCTCCCCCTGAGCCGGGGAGACATGGGGGGGCGGGGGGGGCATCGGGGCGGGCGGTGGGCCTGTCTGTTGTGGGTTCCCCTGTGTCCTGTCTCCATGGTCATCCTCCCTCCTTCTGTCCGCCTCCCCCCCCCCCCCGCCGCCGCCTCCGCGTCCTTGCTCAATAATTTTCATTAATTGATTGACAGCTCTGATAGACCCGCCTAACCTCCATCTCGCTCTCGTGTCTGTTTTTAACTAAGCACTTGTATGTCCAATGACCTTGTCGTCCCCCCGTCCCCCCATCCCCCCCCGTCCCCCCTCATCGGCGATCGGAAAACGAGCATGCAGATAGGGAAGGAGCGGGCGAACAAAGGAAGCCGCCGATCGCCCGGCGTCCAAGGCCGGCGGCGGGCGGGGAGGACGAGGGAAACTGGGTCTGTTTCGCGTCTGCCGGGCTCGGCGGCTGGAGAAAAAAATAAAGAACAGGCGATCGAGGAGCAGGCGGTGCCCGATCGCACCGGGGCCCCTGGGAGGGGTGGGGACCCAGTCCCACGCCCCGTCTTCCCGGCACCTAGAAAGACGGGGCGTGGCCGCTGCACCTTCAGCATCTCAGAAAAGGATGCCTCTTCCCCCATCGCCAGCATCGCTGCCTCCTTGAGCCTTGAAAGCAAACAGTTATGTTTGGGGGGATGATGCGTCCTAGTAGGAAAACATGAGCAGATCGTTTCTGCTGAATTGTGGGGTGTGTGTGTGTGTGTGTGTGTGTGTGTGTGTGTGTGTGTGTGTTGTGGGGCTGGGGGTGGAGTGCATGTCTTTTCTCTCCTGTGTTCTCTTGAATGTGAAGTATGCTGCCTATCTCAGCCTACTGTTCCCGTGTTAACTGCCTCTTACGGCTCATCCAAGTCATAAGCAGAGAAATCGCCCGGCCCGCGTGGCTCAGTGGTTGAGAGTCCACCTAGGAACCAGGAGGTCACGGTTCGATTCCAGGTCGGGGCACAGGCCCGGGTGGCGGGCTCAATCCCCAGTAGGGGGCGTGCAGGAGGCAGCCGATCCATGATTTTCTTTCTCTCTCTCTCTCTCTCATCATGGATGCTTCTATCTCTTTCTCCCTCTGCCTTCTTCTCTGGGATCAATAAAAAATAATAAAAAATAGCCGAAACCGGTTTGGCTCAGGGGTAGAGCATCGGTCTGCGGACTGAAAGGTCCCGGGTTCGATTCCGGTCAAGGGCATGTACCTTGGTTGCGGGCACATCCCCGGTGGGGGGTGTGCAGGAGGCAGCTGGTCGATGTTTCTCTCATCGATGTTTCTGACTCTCTATCCCTCTCCCTTCCTCTCTGTGAAATATCAATCAAATATATTTTTTTAAAAAGAATTAAATTTAAAAAATAAAAATAAAAAATAAAGGACACACGTGCGTTGGGGAGTTGGGGTGGGGTGGGGGGAGGCATTTTGAAATGGACAGTAGTTTCCCCAAGATAAATGTGTTTCATTGCCAAAACCGGTGTGGCTCAGTGGTAGAGCATAGGTCTGGGGACTGAAAGGTCCCGGGTTCGATTCCGGTCAAGGGCATGTACCTTGGTTGCGGGCACATCCCCGGTAGGGGGTGTGCAAGAGGCGGCTGGTCGATGTTTCTCTCTCATCAACGTTTCTAGCTCTCTATCCATCTCCCTTCTTCTCTCTGAAATATCAATCAAACATATTTTTAAAAAATAATTAAATTTAAAAAATAAAATAAAGGACACATGTGCATTGGTCCATTTTGAAATGGACAGTAGTTTCCCCGAGATAAATGCGTTTCATTGCCACGCTGGGAAGGTTTGGTTTTCCTTCCTGTCATTTCTTCTTTTCTTTTTCTTTTTTTTTTTTTTTTTGCAACTGCACAAAACACTTCCCTGCACCCCAGGAATGGATTCTTTGGAGTGCTAATTAATTGATTCTTCAGAAGGCCAATTGACATCCTCCCTGGGAAAACCCTGATCTCAGCAGCTATGCGAACCAAGCCAGGACACCCCGGCTCCCGCGCAAGCATCAGGCCATCGGAGACGCGGGGAGGACGCGGCCAACCCCCGCCCCGGCCTCTCCCCGGGAACAGCTCATTAGCGTGAGCGGGATATGACAGTCGCGCCGTCACACGCGCCGCGGCGCCTGACGAGGACTCTCTGAAATCACATCGCGGCTGGAGCACGCGGGACCGGCGTGTTAAATACCGTTATTTGCCTTCCTTTGATGTCCCGGAGTCATTACGGAAGCAATTACAGCGGTTCTCCCTGTGTCTGCGGGGGTGTTTACGATCTGTATCTGCCCGGAATCCTTTGCCAGGCGGGGAAAGACAGCGTCGTATCAGGACAGGAGAGTTCAGCGAAGGCGATCGGGACATGGGGATGGAGGGAGAAACAAAATCAGAGTGTTGCGGACGATCCTGCCAGGATAATAAGAATTTAAATCTCAAAGCCTGGTTGCCTGGACAAAACCTGCAGGCACCTTCTTAGTGATTCAAATTTAAAAATCGCCCAGGCCAAAACCGGTGTGGCTCAGTGGTAGAGCATCGGTCTGCGGACTGAAAGGTCCCGGGTTCGATTCCGGTCAAGGGCATGGACCTTGGTTGCGGGCACATCCCCAGTAGGGGGTGTGCAAGAGGCAGCTGGTTGATGTGTCTCTCATTGACGTTTCTAGCTCTCTATCTCTCTCCCTTCCTCTCTGTAAAATATCAATAAAATATATTTTAAAAAATAAAAAAATAAAATAAAAATCGCCCAGGTTCACCAAGCCCATGAATCTAGGGCAGGGGTAGGCAGACTTGTTGACTCGAGGGCCACCATGGGTTCTTACACTGGACCAGAGGGAGGGCCGGAACAAAAGCAGCCTGACCACGCTGGCACTCTCCTCTTGGGGTGCTGGGGAAGGCGCGGAGGGGAGAGCAAGAGAACCCTCCGCTCTTTCGGCTCCTCGGGCCGGATAGAACAGCCACACGGGCTGGATCTGGCCCGCGGGCCGTAGTTTGCCCACGGCTCATCTAGGGCAAAATTAATGAAAACCAGTAGGGAAAAGGAAAACATAATAACAAAAGGAAAAGGGGGGGGGGGAATCAGGGCAACAGCAAGAAACGCATTTTTGTTTCTTAATTATAAATGAACTAGAGGCCCAGTGCACAAAGTTCGTGCACAGGTGGGGTCCTTAGGCCTGGCCAGAGATGAGGGCTAATCTGTGGGGTGGTCAGCAGGGTGATTGGGGGGGCCCCTACTGGTACCTTAGTTGGCCTGGAGCCTGCAGGCTGGGGGGGAAGGGGCAGCTCCTGCATTGAGCATCTGCCCCCTGGTGGCCAGTGGGTGTCATAGCAACCAGTCATGCCATCATTCAGTCAATGAGCATGTTAGGCTTTTATTATCTGGGATGTCTTCTTAATTAGAGATTTAATTCTGCCAATAACCAACGATGATCTTTATTTTTTTATAAGGTTCACGTGTGTCATTAAGTATTCACTAGGGGAAAAATAAATCCTTCAAAATATCTGTATCAGTCATGATGGGCTAGGGCAGTGGCCGGCAAACTCACTAGTCAACAGGGACAAATATCACCAGGACAACCATCAAAATTTCTTTGGCGAGCCACATTTTTTAAAACTTAAACTTCTTCTAACGCCACTTCTTCAAACTAGACTCGCCCAGGCCGTGGTATTTTGTGGAAGAGCCACACTCCAGGGGCCAAAGAGCCACATGTGGCTAGAGAGCCGCAGTTTGCCTACCGTGGCACTGAGCCAGACTGGTTAGGGCGAGTTTTGACATTCTACCTCATGTAGCTACCAGGGTACGTGAGGCTCGTGCAAATTTAAAGAAATGGGGAGATTTGAGGCATCCCATTAATAAGGAGAAATAAACATTGTTCCTGTTCTGCTAGCAGGCTGGTTAGTGCAGGGGTAAAAGCCTCATGGTCTTACCAAGTCAATCCTGTTGAATTATTGGAGATTAAAATGCTGCCATACCACATAGTTCATTGGATGGAGATGCAACCCCAGGTTCCCATATTCCGCTGAAGTCGCTTTATGCACATTTTCCATATTGACCAGACGTGGCAGTCTTAAAGGATCGATGTTGAGAGTATTTAAGAGCTTTCTCCTGTCTCTTAATTTTAGCTTTATCATCTCCTCCCCGGGGACCACCCGCGTTCTGGAGCTCATCATTCCGGACGGCGAAGTGAACTGAGACAAAAGTGAGTAAAGAACGTGTATGTCCTGGGCAGTATCGGATTGCCGTGGAGGTGTTCTCCAAGCCGGAGCTTCCTGCTGTGTGTGTAACTGTCGTTAACACGAGCGGCCTGGTGGGGAAGTGCGTGAAAGGCTGTTTGTCCAGCTTCATGGTGACGCCGGGTAACCTCTGGCCACGTTCTGGAAGGCACTGAGGCCCATGAAAAGGTGTGGGCTGGCCAAAACCGGTGTGGCTCAGTGGATAGAGCGTTGGCCTGTGGACTGAAGGGTCCCAGGTTCAATTCTGGTCAAAGGCATGTATGTTGGTTGCGGGCCATTCCCAGTGGGGGGTGTGCAGGAGGCAGCTGATGGGTGTTTCTCTCCCATCGATGTTTCTGACTCTCTATCCCTCTCACTTCCTCTCTGTAAAAAATAAATAAAATATTTAAAAAAAAAAAAAGGAAGGAAGGAAGGGAAGGAAGGAAAAGAAGGAGGGAAGGAAGGAAGAGAAAGAAGGAAATAAATGGAAGGAAGGAAGGAAGGAAGGAAGGTAGGAAGGAAGGAAGGAAGGAAGGAAGGAAGGAAGGAAGGAAGAAGGAAAGAAGGAAGGGAAGAAAGGAAGGAAGGAAGGAAGGAAGGAAGGAAGGAAGGAGGAAAGGAAGGAAGGAAGGAGGAAAGAAAAGGAGGAAAGGAAAGGAGGAAGAAAGGAGGGAGGGAGGGATGGAGGGAAGGGAGGAAGGAATGCATGAAATTCATGCACGTGTTGGGGGAGGGGTCCCTCAGGCCGGCCTGTGCCTTCTCACCGTCCAGGACCCCATGGGGGATGTCTGGCTGCTAGCTTAGGCTCACTCCCCCAGCCTTACCTCCTCCCTCCCTCCCTACCTCCTGCTTGCTCACTGCTTCTCACCACGTGGCTTCCTGTTCCTTGGTGCTGCCTTGGAGGTGAGAGAGGCTCCCGCCAGCACCACTGCACTCTCCAGCCACGAGCCTGGCTTTTGGCCGAATGGTGCTTTTGGTGGGAGCGCACTGACGGCCAGGGGACAGCTCTTGCATTGAGCATCCGCCCCCGGTGGTAGCGTGCGTCATAGAGACCTGTCGTTCTGCTGTTCAGGTTTGCATATTAGGCTTTTATTGTATAGGATATTTTTTAAATGGGTTCCAGAGAGGAAGGAAGAGGGGGAGAGAGAAACATCAGTGAAGAGAATCATTGGCCAGCTGCCTCCTGCATGCCCCCTACTAGGGATGGAGCCTGCAACCCAGGCATGTGCCCTGATTGGGAATCAAACTGTGACCTGGTTCATAGGTCAACCCTCAGCCACCGACCCATGCCAGCTGGGCAAGATTCAGGTTTTGGGTGCCATAGCTAGAGACCTAACCGGAACGTATCCCTTCATGAAACAGGGCAGCAGGGGAGGGAGGGTGCACAGAGAAAGTGCACCGACCATACTAGAAATCCCGTCCTGTGTCCACAGCAACTCCCGGGCCTCCCTTGGGCAGAGAAAGGCCTCTTTGACCAGAGTCTGGTGGGATTTATCTTCTTCTGGTGCCCTTAGCAACAGCTCCTGTGCCTACTGGGTTGCTTCAAGTTCTAGAAAGGACCCTGAAACTGCCGTTCGTGAAGTGTCCTCAAGCTCAGCTTTGGGGCCACTGAGTCTGAACACCTTGACCCCAGCGGGCAGACTTGGTTCCAAATCCCCCACGTGGCACACCCCTCCCCGCCCCAGTCTTTCCTCCTGATCGTGTGAGGACTGCCTCACGCTTTCTCCCTCCGCCCTTCTCATTTCCGGGGGAGAAAATAATTCAACGTTTGCATATGCCATGCCGAGATCATTTTATTCAACAAAGCGTGAGCTAAGCAGGCATGCCCACCCCTGAGCGAGGCGCAGGCAGGATACAGTAATGCATGAGAAACAGTGTCTTGTCCTCCAGGAGCACAGGCACGCGAGATAGGGCGCCGAGGAGGAGGGGCCGGGCTGAGCCTGGAATTGGAAGGACGTGAATTTGGGGCGGGGCCGGCCCTGAGCACACACATCATGGGTAGGATATTCCAGATCTGGAATGACACGCCGGGGCGCACGGGGACGGGTCTTTCTTTGGACTGGGGGGCTGTGGCATTGACAGGACTGCAGCCTCCCCCGGGGGCAGGGAGGTGGCGCCCAACGTGGCGCCTTCTTGCCCCGTCGAGGGCCGGGTGATGCGGGAAAATATAGGAGACCGGGGCCCCCCCAGTGTTCCTGATGGCCAATGGGAGGACTTTGGGGGGCGCGGGCATCCGAGCACTGAGATTCTGGGCCCTGGGGGACGGTGATACAGGTGAGAGAAGCAAGGAGCTTCCCTCACCCCTGCCTGAGCGGGTGTGTTATGAGCCTATGGGGGGTGCGGGGGGGCGGGGAGGGGGGTCAGGCGCAGTCCTTCCTTCGAGTCTTCGGGCTCCTCCCTTGATTTGGGGGTCCAGCTTGCTCTGTGAACAAAACAAAAAAGTGCACCGTGATCTTGGCATACCTGTAATCCTCCGTGATGGGGAGCTGTGGAGAGCTGGTCTCCACCGAGAGACACCAGAGAATTAGAGGGGGGGACGGGAGAGGAGGGCTGAGTTCAGAGGCAGAAACAGACAGAAGCCAGAAGGCCACCTCAAGCAGGGAGGGCCCAAAGCCGGCGTCCGAGTGCTCAGGCAGGAGAGAGAGACACCCCAGACGTCAGCTCCGAATCCACGTGGCATCTTAGAATGAAGGGAGGGCCGAAACCGGTGTGGCTCAGTGGATAGAGTGTCAGCTTGTGGACTCAAGGTTCCCGGGTTCGATTCCGGCCAAGGGCATGTACATTGGCCCTAACTGGCGTGGCTCAGTGGATAGAGCGCCGGCCTGCGGACTGAAAGGTCCCGGGTTCGATTCCGCTCAAGGGCACATACCTTGGTTACCAGCACATCCCCATTAAGGGGGTGCGCAGGAGGCAGCTGACAGATGTTTCTCTCTCTCATGGACGTTTCTAACTTTCTCTCCCTCTCCCTTCCTCTCTGTAAAAAAATCAATAAAATATATTTTTTAAAATTTTTTTTAAAAAAAAGATGGAGCAGCATTGGACAGTGAGAGAGCGGACAGACACCCCACGGCTCCCGAGAGAGTCCCTCCCGTCCCTCAGCCGCCCGGTCTCAGAAAACAGAGCGGGAAGGGCACCCCCAGAGTTGGCCATGGGGCCACCTACCTACCTTCCTCTGTCTTCAGCCGTCACGCTGGGCCCACACAGGGACACGTCATGGCTTCTGGTAGCTGGCGCTGGGCGGGTCTGCGAGGGAAAAGGGGCGCGGGGTGGGGGGGATCGTCAGGATGGCCAGTGGGCACCAGGAACCCTCCTGGGGCCAGCGCCCCGAGGCCTGGCTTCCAGCACTGGGACTTGCCCTGCTGGGCACACTGCCTCCCCTTTAGGGGTGGGACCCTGTACCCCTCCACAAAAGCCACCTGAGGCATCTGCAAACGTATTGGGGTGCGTTCCCATCTCTTCCAGCCATGGGTGCTCCTGAGCCCTGACCACCCCCCTCGGCACTGTGCCCGTGGCCTCGGGCCGGAAGGGTCCCCCCCCCCGCCCCGAGACCACTCACATTAGAGAACAAAAGGACGCTGGAGGCCTGGAGGGGCCCCCCCAGTTTCCCTAGGGGCCAGGCTGCCCTTCACGGGGAGAGCAGCCCGCACCCCGGGGCTCTGAGACTAACGGGCTACGGCAGTATCTGGGTGCGGGCAGCATCTGGGCACGGGGGACGGGGGGGGTGGGGGGGCTTTCGGATGCCCGGCCCCCCGGCCCCCGGCCCCCACCCTGAGCGTTCAGTCACGGCAGCTGCTCATGGTCCCCCCCACCACCCCACCCCTGCTCCCGGCTGTGGCCAGAAGGAAGACACAGAGGTGGCCCAGGCTCCGTAGACCCTGCCTGCCCACTGGGATCCCTCATAGGTTCTACAGGGCGGAAGGGGAGGGGGGAGGAGGCAGGGGGAGGGGGGGGGCAAGGAGCGAGCGTTCCGTGGGCCAACTGCCACCTGCCAGGAAGCCAACGGAAGCAACTGCCACCGACAGCCCACCGGTCGCTCCGCCAGGCCACGCGCGGCCTCGCGCTCCTGGGTGGGGAGGCTCTGGCCTCAGCACTCAGCCTCTCCTGGAGGGGAGCAGGGACGCCAGGAGAGCTGGGGGGGGGGGGCGGCTGCACAGACAGGCCTCCCCTGTAGACCCCCCCAAATCTCAGCCCCCTGAAATCTCAGCCTTCCCAACAATCTCAGCCCAAGCAGCCGAGGCGCTGGACATCCTATACATCTGTGTATATATATATATATATCTACAGAGATGCATGCAATAGTGCAGAGTGGCTACCGGAAGCAGGTGTGCCAGCAAGGAGCTGGGGCCCCGGTCCCCCCCCCCCGGGCATAGAGCCAGAGGAGGCGGACTGGGCAGCCGGGACACGTGGGCTGGGCTCATGCCCCCCCCCACTGAGCCTACCACCCCACCCACGCCCGCCGGCGCCCCAATTCTTATCGAGCAATGAGGGCCAACAGGAGGGGAGGGGAGGGGTCACCCCACGGGCCCAGCGTCCAGGGGGTGGGCAGGCCAGAGGGGCGGAAGTGACAGAGCTGGAGCAGAGAGGACCCTTGGCCAGAGCGGCGGGGTCTGTGATGCCGAGATGAAGAGGAAAGGAGGGGGAGGAAGGGAGGGAAGGAGGGAAGGAGGGAAGGAGTCGGAGGGGTGGGGGGACACAGCGAGGACTACATCAGGGAAGCAGCGGCTGCCCTGGGAGGCAGGGCGCAAAGCGGGGTCCACGCGGGGGGCCCTGACCGAGGATGACAGAAACCCCCAAAGCGCCGCCCCCCGTGTCTCTGCTTTGTCCCCTCGCCCCAGCCATCCAGAGTCCATCCCAGGGGGGGGGGGACGGACGGCTGGGAGCTGGGGGTTGGGGGGGGGTGTCCTTTCCAGAGAGAAGGTTTAGCCCCCCCAAATGGTTCAAAGGCAGTGACAACTACATCTAATGGTGGAGCATTGAGCATCCGGTGGCGGCGGGGGGAGGGGGCGGTCTTGGGATCCTCCTGAACCCCTCAAATCCCAGCGTGGGTCCCTCCCTAGAGCTGGGGGCAGGGGGACCCCAAGGGGATAGTGCATCTGTGAGGTCAGCAGAAAACGGTCTCCTTTTTGAAACTGGGGGGGGGGGGGGATATGCAGGTCTGCCAGGGGATGATGGCCAAGAGAGCAGCCCCTGGCAGGCTGCTCAGGAGACCCCAGCAGCAGCCCTGGCCCCTTCGCCTCCCCTTTTCTTCTTCCAGCAGTGGTGGGGCTACCTGGGAGGCGGCCCCGGACCGGTCCCGGCGGCGGCGGCGGCCACCAGCTCCGCTAGCTCAGAGGCCTGGAGGGTCCTACAGACAGGACCCGGGGTGGGCACGCGTCACTAGGAGGCCGGTGTGGGTTGCCGTCGGGGAAGGGCTTGTGGGTCTCTCTCTCTCGAGAGAGAGAGAGAGACAGGTCCCCCCAGGGCCTCCCCTTGCCCCGCGGTGGCCGGCCAGGCAGGAAGCGTGGTCCTGCGACAAGAGGGCCCGCGGCCCCGCTAACTGTGCGACTGTTGGAGCATGCGCTCACTCCGGGGAGGCCCGGGCCCCAATGGGAGAAAAGGAATTTGTGGGAAAGTCTCAGCCCGCGAGGTTCCCCTTACACCCACCCCACCACCACCACCACCACCACCACCACCAACGGCCCAACTGCCAGCGGCCCAACTGCCAGGGGTCACGGCCTCTCCCTCCACCCCCCCCCCTCCCTTGGCCTCCTGATCGGGCCTCACATCCCCCGTCCGTTCCTGCCGTTAGCTGGCCATGCGCTCTCTGCTGGAGGGGGGGATGCCTTGTGAGATTGGCCGGGCGGTGTGGGGGGGGGTGACAAAGACAAAGTTACTGCATTGAAGAAACCCCCCCCCCACCCACACACACACCTCGGTCCAACCCCAAGCATGGCAATGAAGCTCTCTCAATGAACCCACAATCCCGATCCATACATCCCCTGAGGGAAAAGCAGCATTTGGAAATTGATTAGGGGGGGGGGGCGTTGGGGATGGGGGTTGGCGGATCCCCCAGGAAATACTGGCGTTTTCTGGGGGGGGACCTGGAATGTCCTCTTGTCCGCTCTCGGCTAAGGAGGACAAACTCCCTTGAACTTGGCCCCGGGTGGCAGGGACCCAACGCGTGGAGGGGTTTGAGGTAGTAGCCACGGTGGCTTCCCAGGGAGGGTAAAAAAATGGGGGGGCAGCCAGACCGTGCCGGAGACCAGTGGGGGACTGGCAAAGTGGGGGGGGGCAGGGCGGGGCAAGGGGGGAGCAGACGTGCAGGCTCTGTGTGGCCCAGGTCCAGGGGGGCTGGCCGGTCCCCAAGGCCACGGGGCCGGCCCAATGATGGCCAGTGAGGAACCTTGGTCACTCGAGGAGGG
Source organism: Vespertilio murinus (assembly GCA_963924515.1). Lineage (NCBI taxonomy): Eukaryota > Metazoa > Chordata > Mammalia > Chiroptera > Vespertilionidae > Vespertilio > Vespertilio murinus. Next base: position 5,288,138 of record OZ004722.1, read on the forward strand.
GGACCAGGATGGGGTGGGCAATGGCGGGCTATCGCCAAGATGGTGTTCTCTAGAACCCAGGAAGGAGGCTTTTAAAGGAAGGACGCTGTCCCTCCAACTGCAGGGGTGCGTGCGCGCGCTCCTCGATGTCCGCTCCTCGATGTCCAGGCCTCGGCCCATCATTTCTGGGGCTGGGGCTCTGTTCCCCCTCCTTCCCCCTTCCCCCCACCCCCCCAAAAAAAATCAAAGACCCATTGAACTCAGGCTTCTGGAAAGTCCACAGGGCAGGGCATGAAGCAAGAGATACTGAGGTCTCACCTGCAGCTAGAAACGATGAGAGAGCATGCGCACACCCGCTGCGGGCCGAGGCAGGAGGGAGTCACAATGACACATCAAGTGCAAAAGAGGAGACAGAGGAGGCGAGGGAGCAGGGAGGGTCCCCCAAGGCCGGGAATGGGGGTGTAGAACGGGGGACAGAGTCAAGAGGGAAGTTAGGACGAGAAGCGGAAAAAGGGCCAGCTGGTCGACCTTGCCTAGCGGACGGAGCTGTCTGGGCAGTGCGGGGAGGAGGCGGGGGTGGGCCGAGAAGCTTCCCCCTTGGGGTCGGGGACCTGGGGGCCCCCCGGCTGGGTGTGCAGGCCTGTGGCCAATCCGTGTCGCCCCCTCTGCTCCTCACTCTAGACTGGTCCGTGTTGAATTTGGAGGGAAAGGAATCAAGACGAGGGGTGGGGTGAGCTTGGCTTGGGTCTGCATTGCCCTTAAACCCCAGGGGAGCCCCTCCCCCCCCCTGCCGCCTAGGGAAATCGGGGTGTGTCTTCCAGAGCCCCCAGCCCAGCCCAGGCGCCCTGATCGAGATGGATGGTTTCCACAGAAGCAGGGTCCCGGGTTCCCCCTACTACACGCCACCAACTACAGACACCCAGAAGTTTCCTGCCCTTCCATACAGGCACCCACGGGGGTCTGAGGCCCCGAGGGGGCTCGGGCGGGCGGGGGACTCAGCCTGGGATCAGCAGGCAAGGAGGGAAGCGGACCTTCTTGTTTGGGGGTGGGGTGTGGGGTGGGGGAGGCATTGCTTGGCTGTGCCCAGCAAAAACATGGAACACACGGTTGTGGGGTGTGCCCCCACGAGGCCCTGTCTGCCTTCCAGGCCGTTCCCCAGGCGCCACCCAACCCAGAAGAGCCATTTCCGGGCTCACGGGGGCCGGGGTGGGGGGCCGGGCCCCTCAAGAGGACCAGGTCCCCCAGATCCTCCTGCTGCGGAGTTCTGTTGGCAACTGGCCTCTACATAAGAATCCAAGGTTGGGGAGGCCCCGGGCCCCGATGAGGGGGCGGGGGAGGGGGGGCCGAGAAGGAGTCCGGGGACCCGATTTGGACTCTTGGGAAAAGGTCAGATCACAGTAGCGTTCAGCCTGGATCTGGGGGGGCGGAGGGGGGGGGAGGGGGTCAGCTTGAACCCCTCCCTTCACCCAGACTCCAGAGGTGCTTCTCTCTGGATCAGCTGCTTTGACTATTTGAGCGGTAGGAGACACGCCGGTTTGGGGGGGGGGGGGGGCGCCTAGAAGCCATGTGTCCATTGGCCCCCAGACGGGCCCCCCCCCCCCCCCCCCGCAGCCCGTGCGCGCGTGCGCTCTTGTGATTCTCTCAGATCCTTTTCCCCCCAAGCGGCCAGGGCGGGCCTTGAACTTGGTCCCAGGGATGCAACACTGAGTGAGGCGCCGAGCCCAGCTCTCAAGTTGCTCACAGCGTTCCGGGGCAGCGGCCGGCTTGGTCCTGATCCCGGGGCAGATGCCAATAGCGCGCCACTATTCCATAGTCTTTCTCCTGCATCGCACCCCGGCCGGGTGGGGGTGGGGGTGGGGTGGGGGCCGGGGAGGCGGCCCCGACGGCCCCAATGTCACTGTGTCAATGCCGATGACGTCACTAGGAAGCCGTGGCCGTGGCGGGCGGCAGGCTCGCCCTCTGTTCACAGCACTGCTTGACAGCACTGCTCCTTCTAGGGGGGGGGGGGTGCTCCCGGGAGCACCCCGATGGCCCTTGCTGTGGTATATATATTTGAGGGACCCCCCCCCCCAAAACCGCGGGGGCCACCTGTCCCATGTGGAGAGTGCCCCCAGAAGGCGCGGGGGTGCCAGGTGGCACGCCCACCGAGAAGGGCGGAGGGCTGGTGGAGTGGGGGGCGGGCCAGAGGGCCCATAGATGCCGACTTCGGAGATGTGGGTACCCGGGGCGGGGGGGGGGCAGGGGTTGTGTCCCAAAGCGCCCCCCCCCCCCGTGGGGTCTGCCCAGCGGCAGGGCAGGGGCTGTTTCCGAGGCAGCGGTGACAGCTGTTGTTGGCCAGTGGGGAGCACTGGTCGCTCCCGGAGGGGGATGAGGGGGACGAGGGCACTTCTTCGCAGAACAGGGCCTGGCGGATTGCTCAGGGGGCGACTTGGGGTTGTGTGGATCCCGACGTGATCTCAAAAAAAAAATCTATCAAAGCGGAAGGGCGCTGAGATGAAAGGAGGAGGAGGAGGAGGAGGACGGGAGGCAGACAGGCCTACACCCTCCCGCCCTCCCTGTTGTCACTGTTTTCGAAGGTCTCCAGCCCTGACGCGAAAGCCAGGCCGGGGGGGGGGGGGGACCCGAGAATGGCATGGGGGGGGGGATGGGGGACAGGGATCCTGCCGTCACGACTGCAAACCAGGACCGGGAGGGAGCGGAAGTGGCGCTGAGAGCTGCGAGAATAGGACAGAGGTGGGAGACGGGACCAGAGCACCCGGTCTGAGATGGGGTGGGGGTGGGGGGCACGGCCCAGGATGGGAAGCAGCTGGTCCCGCCCTGCCCCGGGCTTCTTGCTCTCCGCGATCATAGTCAGAGTCCTCTGGAGGTCACAGTTCCTACGAAGGTCGCAGCTCTGCCCGCAGGGGAGCGTGGGGGGGGGGGGCGGGCAAGACTGGAGGCGACTTAGAAGTAGGTCAGGGTCTCCCCTTCTTTGGAACGATCCCTCTTCCTGACTAAGTGTTCTGGACCAAGCAAGAAAAGCGATGATGCGGCGGGGGGGAGGGGAGGGGGGCTAGCTGGGCGCCAAGTCTTGGGACACCGTCGGGCGCCAATTGGCCCTCCGTGAAGGCTCGTCCCCGGCTTAGCCTTGCCTGGTGGCGGCTCCGGGCCCCCTCCTCCGCCATTTGGGAAATCTTCAATTGTTTCTCTTCTCCCCTCCTTGCCCGAGAACCCCGAGGGGGGTGTGTGTGTGTGTGTGTGTGAGCGCCTGCCCCCCCACCAGCCAGCCAGCCCGCCCGCGAACCCCTCTGATGAGAAGGCGTGACTGTCAGATGCGTGTTGTTCATGTTTCAACCTGATTCTCAGAAGCAGAGGATTCTGGGCTTTTCTCTCCAGAAGCTTCCTCTCGGTAGCAGGCATGTCTGGACATAAAATGGGGGGGGGACGTAGCGTTTGCGTTCAGACACTGGGGGGGAGGGGGCTTTGGAAAGTGGGTGCCGGGGGCCCACAAGCGGGGGGCGCTCTCTCTCTCTCCCGGCTCCCGATGGGGACTTTCTCGTCCTATTCCCTTCTGGAAGCCAGGCAGCCTGGGGGTCCCGGGCTCAGGCCGGCCAGTCAGGAAATGCCCAATGACAGCTTCCGACCCGGGGGCCCGGTCCTACGACCACAGACTCCTCGGCCTCCTTCCTTCCACGGGGCTGAACCCCAATACAGCTTGTCTGAGGGGCGCGTTCTCAGGGGCCCTCCCTGAGCCTGCTCCGAGTTAGAAAAAGGTCGGAAGCTCTTGCCTCCTCCGGCTCCTCCCAGCCCCGGGGACGAGACAGCCAGGGTGACTGTCTGCTACGACGCTGTGTTCATGTCCCCTCCTCAGTCCGGACATCCGGGGAAGCATGGTCTGGAAAGTTCTCCAATGGCAATGCCTTTAAGAGTCCATGGGCCTGCGCCCAGACTAGCAGGGGGGGGGGGGGGGACAGCAGCGCCCCCGGCTCCCACCTCCTGGGCCGTTTTGGGGGTACGAGGGGGGTCTTGTCCTAGATCCCAGTCTTGGCGGGCTGAAGTACCATTTTTATACTGAAAACGCTTTGCTGTTTTTAGCTGAAGACCCGAGAAACAAGGATCTGAGCAGGATCGGGCTGGGTGGGGCCGGATTCTGGAGGCAGCCTAGACGGAGGAAAAGGGGGGGGGGTGCCGTGGGGACACCCCAAAGGGGGCCCGGGAGCCGGAACACGTCTGTGGCCCTTCCTCCCTTCATGATGCTGTTTTTGCTGCTGTAGAGGATTCTTTAAAGTAGCCCCCGGATGTAGGCTGTGCGTCCCAGACAGGGACCAGGCACGGGAAGACATAGCAAAGAGCCGAAGTAAGGCGGAGGGAGGGCAGGCGGGCAGCGGGCAGTGTGGGCATGGGCGGGGCAGGGCACCGTGGCCACTAGGAGCCAAGACCCCAGAGAGCATCCTAATTGTGCTTCGGAGCCAGACCTCGGATGGACCCGAGACGCAGGCAGGGCCGGGCCTGGGGCAGTGATGGCCGGGGGTTTGGGGGGAGCTGTGGCTGAGGAGCCGTTCATTGAAGACTTGGGGTTCTCATGACTCAGCCGCTCGGCTCTGTGCTGTTCCCGTGGGGCCCCCCCCCGTTTACTTGGTCCTTAGCCAGGCCCCAACCGGGGTTGGGCATCGAAGAGAAATGGACCAAGACACACAGATTCTCCCTTCAAAATAGGCATTCCCAAAGCTCAGGGCCTGGGGCATGGGGGATGCCATCGCAATTAGGGCCTGCCTTGATTTCCCCTTTTCTATGCCCAACCAGGTTTGGGGGCGGGGGGCTGCCTGCACCAGCAGGCCCCCCAAGAATTGCACAGTTGAAACCTATATAATTTTATTAACCAATGGTCAGGAAGCCGATGCATTTTTTTTATTATTATTAAAAAAAAATACTCTTCACCCAAGCATAGTGTGGGCTTGACCTTCTGCCAGGCCGCAGGGGGCATCCATGATCATTGGTGTGGGGCTCCTTTAAGAAGTTCTAAGCCAGCTGGGCCAGCTGTTCGCTGCAAAGGTTTGGCTCCTTTTGTCTCATTCTTCTCTTCACTCGTGCTGCTCCCCCTCCTGAGCCCTGGATGCCCCCCGCCCCCCGTCTTCCAACCGGGACCTGGCGCATGCGGCCTTGAGCTTGCCCATAGCACTGCTGCCCCGCGGGCTCTGGCTTAAGACGTGACCCTGCTCTGCAGTGAGAGAGAGAGAGAGAGAGAGAGAGAGAGAGAGAGAGAGAGAATGCCCATTTTGAAGGGAGCATTTGTGGACTCTGTTCTTCTCCCGCCAGCATTCTCTCATCCCCCCCCTCCCCCCGCCACACCCCGAAAGTTACCCCAATGCCACGCTCTGTGACTCAGATCCTGGGAGTGCTTGCCCTGATCTGTAGTTGTGGCTGCACCTGCTTGGAAAGTCATGAGCTTCCTGTGTAACTTGAGTGGCGTCATGACGTCACGCTGCCTGGGGGGGGGGGAGGGGTTCCCCAGGATTCTTCAGGTGCAAGAGCTGTGACTCCCCGCAGCTGGGCCCTCCCCAGCGAGCTGATATTCCAGTCTTTTCGAGAACTCAATGGGCTCGCGCTCCGGCCCCCTCCCCGCCCCCCCCCTCCTCCTGGCTGCTCTGCCATTTCTGCCTCCCAAACTGTCTCAGACTTCCCTGAAGGCATGAAACACTTGGGGAACTGGACGTTAACTGCTCCATGTCACACCCAATAGGAGCCGGGAACCCAGATCCGGGGGATACAGCAAATGATTGAGAAACAGTGTCTTTTCCTCTACAAGCACGTCATCTTGTACTAGAGCCTCTGGTGCAGTGCCCTGGGGTTTGTACGTTGGCATAGGAGCCCGTCTCCGGGGAGGCGAATGGGAGGAAGCTCCATGCATAGCGGGGGGGGGGGGGTGCCGAGGGACCCCAGGAGCAGCCTGCTGGACAAGCAGACGGAGCCCACGTCTCTGAACAGATACAGAAACAGAGTATTGACTGACAAAGTAGAGTAGTGACACTACTGACAGAGTAGTGACTGGGGCGAGGGGCCCCGAGTTGGCATGGGAAGCCATTTTGTTGAGTTTTTGTCTGGAAGGCAGCGAGCCAGCCAGGTGGGGAGGAGGTCCAGAGACGCGCCTCTTGGGAAAGAGAAAGGAGAGAGGGCAAAGGCAAAAAGCTGTTCCCCCCCTCCCCGAGGCCCCCGGCCCCGAAGCCCTGAGCTGTGTTTTTCAGGCACTCACATGTGGAGCTATGAGGTAGTCATCAATCCCATCCTCGCTTTCCAGCCCCACTTTGGCCATATCAATAACTGACCTGGAGCAGCCACGCCAGAGGAGGAGAAGCTGGCAGGCCCAGGGACAAATGGCTCTCCACAGAGAGATACAAAGCCACGTAAGGGAAAGGAGAGTCAGCCCTGACGGTGTGGCTCAGTGGCTTGAGCATCGTCTCATGCACCAAGAGGTCCCTGGTTCAATTTCTCTGTCAGGGCACATGACCCGGGTTGCCGCCCCAATCCCCAGTGGCGGGCTGGCGGCATTTACCTTGTCGAATCGCCATTGTGTCACAGATATAGAGCAAGATACAGATGCACTATAGCGAAAGAGAAGGAAACTTGCAACGCTATTGGAAGACGCGGGGCTACAGAGCCATGAGTAGAAAAGGGACTGATAAGAGAATGTCAGCAGAAGACAGAAGCCAATGCATCTCTTCCCAGAGACAGGACACAAATTAGGGCAAAAAGCAGGAATTGAGCCCTCGCTTACAGTACTCTCCACAGGCAAAGCATAGAGGGGACCCCCTGGGAAACAGGAAAAGGGGGGGGTGCAGAGGGCATAGCGGGGAGGGAAGCAAGGATTCCGGGGGTTCATCACATCGCTCCAACCCCAGAGGAGTCCCTGGTAAACACGGAAGCAAAGGGAGCGGGAGAGGACGTGATTGGATGAGGTCAAATCGCTTGGGCCTACTGAGAAGGCCCCAGCTTACTTCCCGTCTGCTTGGCAGAACGCCTTTTATTGTTGAGAGTATTATAGATGTGTCCCCCGTTTTCAAGCTCAGCGCTCAGCGCGCCTGCCAGATGTGTCTGGATGCTATTTGGGATCCAGGCCCTCGGCGGCCTCCGTACCACGTGAGGGCGAGAGGAGATGTGTGTCCCGTGGCCGAGAAGGGCGTTCTTGTGGGTGCTCCTGGAAGGTGCCCCTCCCCCACCCCTGGCATGTGGGGGGGCTGGCCTGCTTAGCATTTGCAATCTCTGGTCTTCGGCCTCGTGTGGAGCCCCATTTTGGGGAATTTTTTGTATGATCATCCTCTGACGGGGAGTCCTTGGACGGTAGGAGGTGTCTTTGAGTTTGGGTCAAGTCCTCGAATCCAGGGTCCCGATGTGAGGAGACCACGTCTCATTGCCTTTTTAGCCATGGCTCAGCAGCCTCAGAATACCTCAAAGTAGAGGCTAATTGTGTCTTTTCTGCCCTCCCCCGCAGCGAGGCCTCAAGTATAATCTGCCACTTTCAACAAACATCTTTCGCGTAAGAAAGATGTTTCAAACCAAGTTCTTGTCTTTTTCAGAGATGCCACTCATAGGTTGTGTGACGCTACACCCAATTCCGCAGGCCTTGGACTGCATCCCGTCTCAGATGTCCTGGTGGGAGGGGGAGGGGAGGCACTAAAGGCCTTGCTTTGCTCAAAAATGGCCCCATCACACCTCAGGGCAAAGCCTAAAACCTGGGCCCGGACTTTGAGCTGGGATCTGGGTTGGTCTTGATCCTTCGTGGAATGGATATGAGGTCATCAGGAACCTCCACCAGTGATCAGAGAACCAACACACACACACACACACACACACACACACACACACAACAGCCCGGTATTCATTCACTTTTTTCTCTCCTTTCCCTTCAGTTCCTCTCTTCCTGCCTTCATGCTTTCGTTGGTTTTCCCCTCGGACTGACTTCCCGGACCCATAAGGAAACCTTCCCACTCTTCGCCTCATATCACGGATCCATAGCCCTTTAGTTGACATTTACTGTGCTTTCTTTTATGTCAGTCTTCTAGTCGTGGTGGCATTCCCAAGTTTCCGCCTCCCCCCATGGAGAATGTCTCTGTTCCAGAAGTTTCCATGGGCTGCAGAAAGGGAGGCTGGGCCGGGGCTGCCCTATGGGAATTTACAAGCAACACTGGGATTGGAGAGCAAGACAATGGGGTGATTTCTTGCTGTTCCCCGTTGCAGAGGAAAGAACCAGCTGGTGAAGGTGATGGGTGCTGAGTTGATCCTGTTTGGTGGAGGGGACTGGGACCACTAAGAAAGAGTATGGGAATGGGCTATCCAGAAAGTTCTATGGGGCAGGGTGGTCCTGGCTGAATCCACGGTCCCTCGGGTGGTGACATGGCACCCATCTGTCCCCTTCGGTATCCCTGTGACCCATTCGCTGAGCCAGATCTAGAGACAGGCTCTTGCATCCCGCCCCCTCGCAAATGAATGAAAGAGGTGGAGAGACAAATCCTTGGGGGCAAATAGATTGATCTAGAAAGAGAGACATTGGGATATATCTCCAAAGAGACTTGGAGGAAGAAAACTCACCATGGAGAAGGGAAAAAAAATGTGGGGAAGTGAAGTGAAATATGAATTCTTCCCAAGAAGGGAGGACCCCATGGTGACGGAGGGGGGGGCCCGAAAGGCATGCTGGGAAGCCTTATTCCTTGGAGCCTGAAGGGGGAAGAGAGACGGGTTTTGGAAAGAGGCGGGAGCAGCTGGGGAAACTGTGTCAGAACATGGTAGTTTCGGGGTGCGGGGGGGGGGGGGGTCCAAAGAAGGCCCCTCTCTCCCTAACACTCCACTCTGTTTACACACACACACACACACACACAGTAGCGATGGGGCAGGTGTCCGGTCCCCGTGTAGCTAAAGACAGATAAAAGAAAAGAATAGGGTGATCCAGTGGATGGAGGATTCAGGCTGTGGGCATTTCCGGCAGCTGCCACTCAGCTTCCTGATCGCCCGGTCGTTTGATTCAAATAGCCATGTCCCTTATTTGGGGGGCCCTGTCCCCTTGGGGGAGCGGGCCCGCAGACACCACCCACCCCTTAGAAAAAGATGGTCGCTAAGCAGCCTGTGAGGTGGGCGGGGCCAACGGACCAAGGGCGCACCTGGTAGATCTCGGGGCTCACGCCCTCACTGCCAAGTTCAGGGCTAGTAAACCAATGTGAGCGCCCGTCCCTTAGCCAGACAAAGCGCCACCTTTGGATACAACCTCAAACTAAACGTGCCGCAGGGTGTCGCAAACAGGAGTTGTGTGTCTTCATTCAAGTTCTAAAAGCCAAACTCACCCAACCCCCCTAAAAAAAAAAATGGTGGGCAATTTCTGCTTTTTTGGGGTTTTTTTTAAAGTAAGAAGCTAAGAATGACAAAGAAAGTAGCCCAGACCCAATGCCGTGCCTTCCCGGAACCCCCATGCGTGCCAAGGTTTAATATAAAACTGTGGGAGCTGGCCCTGCGGCCATCGACCTTGGGAAGGGGAGAGACTAGGACAGCAGAGCAGGGATCCGGCCTCCTGGGGCAGTGGCCAGGGGGTCGGGACAGGGACTGGAGCCAGGGGGACCCCCCTCAGGGGGAAAGCTGGCCCGGCCCCCCTTCTCAGCCCACTGCTAGGGGAGTTTCTCGCGAGACTGGGAGCGGGCCGGAGCGCGGTCTGCAAAGGGAAGCGTGTGTCGGGTCGTTTTGCCTCTGCGTGGGAAGCCCAGTTAGGGAGTTAGGGAGCCACAGGGGACCCCTGAGAGACTCAGCAGCGCCCCAAGCCCAGAGCACCCCAAGCCCAGAGCGTGCCACCGCCCGATCCCCTGTAAACCAAGGCGTCGGGGTACCGTCCAAGGCCGGGACGGCGGGAATTAGAAGCTGCCACACCCAACAGGGGTCAGGCCCATGCGTTAGTGGAATCCCAGCGTCTCGATTCTTACTCGGGTCTGGGTGTGTGTTTGGGGGGGCATTTTGGTGACCCTCCTGGTTGTTGGTGGCCTGGCTAAAACCCGGCCGGCCGGGGACTGGTTGTTAGCCGAGAGTTTCTGGAAAAATTATGGATCCTGCATGAGTTTGCCCTTGAAGAACGCAGGCCAAGAATAGAAAAAAAATAAAATAGTCTTGTCAATTTCCACCCAGCGGTGCTTTTGGATTTGGGGGTGTGTGTGTGGGGGGGGGGGTCCTGAAGGGGTTAGAGAAACATAGCTTGCTTCCTCCCCCGCCCCCCTGGCTCCCACGGGCTTGCCTCCTTGCGCCTGCGCCTCGGAGGGGGAGGGGCAGGTTCCTGCCCCATGTCCCCCCTTGTGGGTGGGTGGGTGGGGGGAGATCACGCATCTTTCTGCTCTCTATCCTGCCACACGCTCCAGACTTGGCTGCAACACATCCTCTCTTGCTTGTCTTCTCACACCTGGACCCTGTGGGGCGCACCTTGGACTCGGCTTCTTTCTGGAAGTCTCTGGAATTTTCCCCAGGCCGGAAGAGCGGCTCCCCTCCCCCCGCCCCCCAAAAAATGGCTCATCTGGCACCCCCTGCATAGCTCTGGGGCTCAGAGGCCAGCGTTCCCCGTTGCCCCCGGGTCTCCCCCCAAACGCTGTAAATTCCTTCAGAGCAGGGACCCCATCTTTCTCACGCCTGGGGGGCCCCAGGGCCCCGGATGCCGCATGAGTCTGCAGAGTCATGGAGGCATGGTTTATTGCCGAGGCCGCTGGAGGTGCGTCCACCTCTAAGCTTCCTGCGCTATCACGGATTCTGGGATGCTGGTCTCACTGGCCGTGAACTTAAAGGTCACTTACCCTCAGGGCACGTGATGGGGAAAATTAAAATGGGTCACGAGACTACGGAGAAGAATTGGATTGGCCCAGGCCGGAGGCGGCTGGTTTGGCTTGCCTTTGAGTCCAGACCCCCGAGGGTGGGCACCCGTGTTGCTAACTGTGGCACCCCTGTTGCTAAGGGTGCCCCGCCCCCCCGAGAGTGGGCACCCCTGTTGCTAACCAGGGTGCCAGCGTAGGGGGGAGGGGAGACGGGCCGCTGGCACCCTGGGCAGAGGGGGATCAGAAGTCACGGCGAGCGGCTGGGGGGGCCTTACAAGACGAGAGGTCGCCCCTCCGCGGGCAGCGGGCACTCTATGCCATGAAGTTGCTTGGGGTAGGGCTGTTCCGCAAGGTTTTAAGCCACGAAGAACCCCGCAGGGTGGCCCGTTCCTGCGGGAGATGCGAATGTCAAGGTGGCCATTGAGTTTAGCTGGAGTCTCTGTCGGAGGGAGGGGGGGGTGGGGATGGGGTGCCAGAACAGAAGAAAGCACGGATGAGTCTCCCAGACTTGGGGAAGGGTCCGTAGAAAACCTCAGGGTTGTGGACTGTCGTCCATCTGTCCCCCAGGGACTGGCCAACCTGCAGAATGCCCCTTAGGGAGGCTGCCAAGCTCAAGTGCCCAGCCCCGTGTGGCCACGAGGGGGGACCGAGGCCTGCAGCCGCCGTTGGAATGTTTCTGTTGATGCCATGACCCGAGGGCAGAGCTGGTCAGAAGCCCCCTGGCCCCTTGGCAGTAGGAACAGGCGAACGTGGCACCCGGAGCTAACCGGTGGCACCCGGAGCTAACCGGTGGCACTCAGAGCTAACCAGTGGCACTCAGAGCTAACCGGTGGCTCGTGTTAAGTCTAAGACGTAGCAATACTGGGCACATTTCATTGACAGAAAAGAAAATGGGCAGCCGGCAAGTCAGCGAGGCCCCATTGCTTGAACCTAAATCGATGGAGTAAAGAAAAAGATAAATAAATACATTGCCACTGCCCCACCCGCCCTCCCCCCGGGCATCTCTCACGAATCCCTGCTCCGGAGGCAGTTAGGAACGGCTGGCAAATGGCCGGGCAGATTCGGGCTGAATCCGTGCCTCCGTCCAGGTCGCAAAGCTCCTCGGTGACCCGTTACAGTCAGAGACAGAGCCATCCGGGTTGCGACCACGTGGCGGGGGACACGCTGCCACGGTCACGGCTCCGGAGGCGCGTTCAGTAGCTCTCTGAAGCCATTGTTCGGGAATTTCCCAGGAAGCACTGCGCGCGCGGCTCGGGGGCCTGGTGGGGAGGCCACACTGGTTATTGGGGTCCCTTGTGGGGCTCCCCAGCGGTGAAGACGCTGGCTGATCTTAGCACAGCCAATGCCCACGTGGGGCAGCAGCCCCAGAGAAGGCCCAGGGGTCCCGATAGGCTGCCAGGCGCTGAGTGTAGCCCTCCGTGTACCTGGCACCCTGGCCGGGGGGTGGGGTGGGGTGGTGAGGGGGCATGGGCCCGGAAGTTCACCATGGTCAAGGGTGTTTATCTGCTTTGGATGACTCCTCAAGAATCGCGTGGGATAGACTCTGGGGACTTGTGAGCGCTCTTCCATTTCTTCACCATTTCCAGGGGGAGGGGCGTGATTGGATCCCAGAATGCATCGCAGGCCAGTGAGAATGGTCCTGGTTGACACTTGAACTTGGAGATGCCCTTGAACGAGGAGCTCCGGATAGCGGACCCATCAAACGGGCATTTGATTGACGGCCGCAGCCGGCGGGTAGTTACATTGGATTTAAAGGCACAAAGGCCTACCTAGTACAGTAAGTTGCTTGTTGGCATTCAAAATAAGGTCGCCTTCAAGCCCAATCCTCTGGGCACTTCACCTTATCCTTGTGGTCCTTAAAACTGTTCGAGACCATCCATTCCCCAAAGTGTGAGGCATTTGGGAGGACAATTGTGCTTGATTGCAAATGTTTTTTCAACAACGGTGTTCCAGAACGCAGCAGTGAATGCACTGAAGCGAGGAATAGTTTATCTAAGGGGTTAACATGGGGAGGCAAAGTGAACCTTCCCCCCCCCCCCCGCCCCCGTTTCTGCAAAAGTTAAACAATACAGGGATCCAAACTTTATTGATCTACCATTCTAAGAGAATGACGGAATCTGGGATTTGTCGCCTCGTTTTTCATTCTCCAGAACCGAGGGCCAACTTTCGTCCCATTCTCTCAGAAACACGGAGCTGGCGCAGCTCAAAACGAGAAGCGATTCTCACTTCATCCGCCGTTATTGACGGTGGTTTAAGGTGATCAAAGCTCATAGGAGTCGATTTCCTGGTGCCAAAGGGTCCACCAAGTATTTTTGTGTCCGCAGTGGACACGGAGAGGATCCCGCCCGCCCCCCCCCCCAAAGATGCTCAAACCTTTGCCCCTTATGTTGCAAGAAAAGTCCTCAAGTGCAGGCTGCGTGTGTGTCCTGGGTACCACTTGCCAGCTCCTAGCATAGGTCTGGAGCGCAGTGAGCAGCCGGAACTTTTAAGCCCCCCAGGGTCTGAGCGTGGTGGCGTGACGCTAGCTTTGCATCCCTCTAACTCTTCAAAATGCATCATCATCATCAAAAAAAATGGGGCCTTGTATCTCCTATACCTCTGATTTTTGGGAACAGGTTTGGGCAGGGTCAAAGACTTAGACCCCCTGGCCCCAATATAACGGACCCACGGGAGACAGAGTCGGCAATCACGGCTGGGGTTGCCCTAGGCAACCAGGCCAGATGTTTCACTGGTAGTCCAGCTTGAGAAAAAAATATATAGAGAGACAGTTAGCAATTACAGTGCCCCCTACCCCCTCGCCCCGCCCCCGGATTCTGGTCTCTGCTTGTGGGTGGCACTGCCAATGCATGGAAGGGAAGGGATAAAGACTTCCCAATGACTCTTCCTCCAGCAGCGGAATAAATATATGGTTCTCAGGGCATATGGGGATGAATGCTAAAGATAATAGGATTATCATTTGCTTTTTTAAAAAAAAAAATCCCAACCCTTGCTTTCTCATAAAACTCTGGGTAGCGGAATTTTGTTAAAAGTTGTTTTTTTTTTATCATAATTGTTTATTTCACGCCTGGCTCCCTTGCTAGCCAGGGACTATCTCAGGGAAGCCCTTGCTTGCCATTGTCCCTTTGGCATCTGACCACAAGCTTGGTTTCGAGTGTAGCCGAGAGCAGAAGCGTAAGTAAATTTGTATTGGATTCCCATAGAGGCGGACAGAGCCCGCCACCCTGTCAGATATTGACTAGATATTTGCATATCCCATTGGCCTAGCCCCCCCCCGCCCCCTCATTGACAGGACTTTGTCAATTGCTCAAGGAGATCGATGAGGACCTAGGTCAACCGCAGATGTCTGCGTAAATGCCTGCAAAAGCAGAAGTTGCTGCTAATAAAGTTTGGATTCCTATTGTGGCAGATTGAGAGGCAGACTATAGACGGCAGTGCCTGGGGCTCCGGGGACTTTGGGGAGCCGCCATGCAGACATGGCCATGTCCAAGAACTCCCCCCCCCAACACACACACTGCTAAAACAGCAAAACCTGTCATCTTCAAGGACCCCTCACAGACGCCAGTCTCCTAAGAGACGGGCCCAAGGTCCTGGGGGTACATGCTCTTAACCAAGAAGCCCAACAGGACAGGCCTGATGAGGAAGCAGCTCAGCAAGGCCAAGGTCACGGCCATGAGCGCACATCCTGTGGCTCTCGGGCCCTTGGGAAGCCCGAGGCATCCAGCCCAAGTCCCAAGCTCGGGCAACTTGCCTACCCCGCTCACCCCAAGTGTGGGAAACGTACTGATGCCCGCATCGCCAAGGCCAAAGTTCATGGCCAAGGTCAAAGCTCAACCAAGCCCCCGGTCTACGGCTCAGGTCCCCACGGAGGCCTCGTAGTAGAGACGATGGGGGGGGGGAGGGGCTGGGGTGACCCACCCGAACCGCTATCCGCATGGGGCTATTTGTACAAAGAAATCTGAGGCAGGAAAAGTAATAATAAAATCAAGACTTTTATATTGGATGGAATATTGAGGGATGTTCTTTAAAAATATTTATATATAAAGAAACTATAACTAAGAGGTGTTTCCACACACAGAACAATTGAAGGCCTCATAAAGGAAAAACCTTGCTAGATTTGGGGCCACCCGACTGTTCATATTTATAAACACTAAATTTAAATTTAGTAATGAGCCCCCAACTTAAATCTCAGCTCCCAGCACTGTTCTATTGAGGGGAGAGGCACAAACGTGATTTTTTTTTTTTTTAGAAACCTTTACTGGGTGGATTTATAAGAGCATAAAATCTTCAACTGACGAAGTATGAATTGTAAAGGGAAATTTACAGCCGGGAGACAATTTTGGAAAGAGAATATAGAATGATCTTTATTGCTTGTCCCCCCAATGGTGGGTCTGCATAAAGTTTCAGAGAGTGAAATAATAGTCTTTTCATTGAATGTTCAATTAAACTAGTGCAGAACATTCTAGTGCATTGAAGAGAGCCTATTGAGCTTTTTTTTTTAAGTGAATATATTTCACAACCTACTTAAAATAGCTATAGACTTCCGTATAGTCATGGAGAAGCAACCTTATATGATAAGGAATCCCATTAGGCGTTCGCTTGGGGAGATTTGAGGTCATTTCTGTTCTGCCACGCCTGCGTGCCCCTTCTGTGGACACATTTTTAGCTGTCTTTCAAATGTACTGGGGTGACATGGTTAATAGGATTATATAGGTTTCCAATGTACAGAGAGCTACCATATGCCATCTGTATATTGCATCCTGTGTCCAGCACTCAGAATCCTTCTTTCTCACGCATAACATACACCCCCAAGTTTGAACATTGCCCAGGAAATGCTGGAGGTGAGACTGTGCCTTCGAAAAGCATCTCTGGTCAGTGTCTGGGTTCAAACCAGAGCCTCGTCCCGGAAACCAGGGGTTCGAGGCCAGAACGCCTCATGGTAAAGAGCGACGAGAAAGCTGTTGTCTTAGCTGCTTTCATCGTAGCTTCCTAACTGGCCCCCCTCGGGGGCCGGGTGCAGGAGGAACGAGACAGATGCTCTTCCTACAGGATCTGAAAGATGGGGGAGGCCTTGGAAACGACCAAGCCTCACCCCTTGATTTTGCAAAGAAACTGACCTGAAGGACAGAAATTGCAAGTTTTCGTTCTGTTTTCTTGCTAGGAAGCTAGTTTCAGAATAGACGTCGCATCCTATTTCTATTAATGACTCTGGGCTTCCGAGATAACCATCCCATGATAAAACCCAACATTATCTTGGGGGGTGGGTGGGAGGGGGTGGGAAATCTCCTTTTTCAAAATAATGCAGCTGCTGGCATTAGCTACGCAAAGACAAAGATAGCTAACGCTAATAAATACATGCCTACATATCATGCCCTCTGTTTGACACATGGGCATGGGATAAAAACAAGAACACAAGCATTGAACCCAGACAGATGCGATTTTAAAGCTGGTTTTTGTTAACTCACTAGGTCTACACTGTTCCCTTGGGTGTTTTTGAACCTCGCTGGGCCACAATTTGCCCGTCTCTAAAATATGTACGAAACATGTCTTTAGAATTCTAAAGATAGAAGGAGGCAGTCTATAAAATAATGCCACAATAATGGGTGTCCTGTCTAGTAAAGAGGGAATATGCAGATTGACCATCACTCCGTCACAAAGCTGGCTGAAGCCAAGTTCCCGTAAGGGGCCTTAAAAAACAATCAGCAGAGACCTGAGGCCATGCCCCGCCCCCTGCCTGGTGGGGCTTGATGGGAACCTCAAGGCGCACCCCCTGCCCCGGTATGGACTGGGGGACCTCACTCGATGCCCCCCATCCTGGCGCTTGACAAGGGTGGGACTGGCCAGGGCTGGATCTAGCCCAGTGGGGGCGGGGACCAGCCGGGTCTGATATGATTTTGAGGAGGATGTGGATGGGTGGGGACTTGACTCTCTGACAGGAGGAAGGTTTCCATATACATTTTACTAATTTTCTTTCAGCTCTGACACTTCTATTATATAGAGAGGGCAAATAGCAATATTAAATTATTTCCTCTAATTAACCCCCCTTTAATGTGCATGAATTTCGTGCACCGGCTACTAGCTCAATAGATACTAGCTCGCGTCTGTGGCCAAGGGGTGACCAAAACCCTCTTCCTTTGCCGGCTTCTCATTGGCTTAACTTCCTCTCTGTGTTACTGGGATCTCTGATCGATGGAGGAAGCACAGTGTTTCTAGGCAACATTGCTATGGTCCAAGGGGACAGCATCCCCACTCCACAAGTATACGTGGAATTTTTACCCGTGACACATGGCACTGTATATTTTTGTAGAAAATTATTTTGTATATTCTGGATAGAAAAATATTTTGTAAAATAAAATGTTAAACCATATAGACCGAGGTGGTTTTTAAGTGACTATCTGAGGATTTAACATTGATTTTGCCTCCCATTCTAAAATCATCTTTTGTCCCATTGCTAGTTGTATCCAATGTATTCCCTGGCCAATAATTCTAATAGCATGCCCTAATTAACTCAGTTTTATCTTTTGGTAGAAATCAATTACAATTAAAATCGAGTTTGTTAAATCTCGGCGGAGTATTGTTTTGTGGCAAAAACATTTTTACTCAAGAGAACTATTGTGATTAACTTCAGCAAGAGGCCACAAGTTCAAGTTGCTCTATGGAGAGGAAATAGCCACAGGTTCTTTTGTACAGAGTGTTTCCTTGCAGCTCTCAATGCAGGGTGATAAATCTGCATCCCTCTGATTAATTTACCTCAAAGTGGATTTTAAGTGTTTTTCTCAGGCCTGGATGCGAGGGTGAATACGAGGCGCCCTCGGGGGGCTGGTCAGTTGGATTCCCACCGCAGCATCTCCCGACAGAGGAGAAAATGGCGTCCTTTCGTGGCTGCCATGATGCTTTTTGCCCCGATGTGCACTTCCCATGGTGCTTTTGAGATTGATCCATGTTGTCACCAGTACCATTCTGCATACACATCAAGTGGCCAGATTATTATGATTTCTGAACACACAAAAATCTTGCCACTCGGTGTATATATACTGTATAGATATTAGAGGCCCGGTGCATGAATTCATGCATGGGTGGGGTCCGGCCAGCCTGGCCAGGGCAAGAGGGGGGGAAGTGTGGTTGGCCGACCTGCCTGCTGGTCAAACTCCTGGTCGAGGGGACAATTTGCATCTTGGCCTTTTATTATATAGGATATACACTGAGTGGCCAGATTATTATGCCTTCAGAGATCATAATAATCAGGCCACTCAGTGATGTGTGCCATCCTTGATCCGTTCACTGATTAATGGACATCGGGGCTGCATCTAGAGTTGGTGATTATGCATAAAATTCGCCACAACCATCCAAATACGGGTACATGTAGGGACCTGTGCTTTCATGTGCTCTCCAGTAGATCCCAGGGAGTTGCTGATCCTGCGTTCACCTCTCCGTAAAAAGCCGTGATGGTGGAGAAGGCAGGCTCTTATCAAGTTGTACTGCAACTGTCGCTTCTTTGCCAGCACGTGGCCTTGGCGCCATTTTTGTTGTTTTGCTTTTAGCCATTCTAACAGATGTGTAGTGGGATCTCATTGTGGGCTTCCCCTGTGTTTCCCTACCTGATGTCACTAAAGTCTTGTTTTTATTGCTTCCTTCCGATGTAGAGAAATCTACCTGAGCTATTCTTTCAGGGCAGGAGAGCTGGGGACAAGGCCAGCGGACTTCCCTTCATCTGAGAATGTCTTTTCTCTTCATTCCCAAAGAATATTTTTGCTGGATTATAGGATTTCAGGTTGACAATTGTTCCCTTTTAGCAAGTGGAAAATATCATCCCATTTTCTTCTGGGACTCATGGTTTCTGATGAGAAATATAAAGCTGGTTTTAGCTTACTCACTAGAACTAAAACAATTTCATTCAATAGAAACCCTTTATCTTCATGTATATCTTTATATATATCTTGATTTATATTTATTGCAAATAATCATTCAGTAGGTTCCTTTATTTTTGTTGAAGGTTTCCTTTGCTGTGTAAAACCCTTTTAATTTGATGTAGTCCCATTCATTTATTTTTTGTCTCCCTTGCCTGAGGAGGATATATATCAGAAAAAATATTGCTAATGTCAGAAATTTTACTGCCTGTTTTCTTGTAGGATTTTTATGGTTTTGAATCTTACATTTAAGTCTTTAGTCCATGTCGAGTTTATTCTTGTTATGGTGTAAGAAAGTGGTCTAGTTTCGCTTTTGTTTTTTTGCATGCATCTGTCTAATCTTCCTGGCATCTTTTCCTGAATAGACTATCTTTGCCCCATTGTGTGTTCTTGTCACCTTTGTCACAGATTAGCTGAGATTTGAGAAGTTGATACTTTTAAATGTAGTCAGATCATGAGTCTTTCTTTTGTTCTTGTGCTTTAAGACTCATTCTGGGCCTAAGATCAAATATTGACATGTTTCTTTTTCTTATTCCGTTTAAATTTTATAATTTATTTATAAGGCTTTTAGTTGAATCGTTTTTTCATTTTATATTTTAAGTTCTATATTACATTCATGTTTAGAACATAAGCAGAAACAATAAGTGTAGTTCCTAAAGTTTACTGTGTTTAATGTTATAAATGGGAGCTCAAAAGAATTTTATGAAGTTTTGAATTCATAAAATCTTATCCCTATTTTCTTCTATTGTATTTTAATTTATTATTTATCCCAAACTATTTCAATTTATCTAATTGACACTTTTTATATAACTACTTTCAATTTATTTTATTAATAACTAGAGGCCGGGTGCACGAAATTGATGCATGGGTGTGTGTGTCCCTCAGCCCAGCCTGCACCCTCTCCAATCTGGGACCCCCTGAGGGATGTCCAACAAATGGGCAGTCGGACATCCCTCTCACAATCCAGGACTGCTGGCTCCCAACTGCTCGCCTGCCTGCCTTCCTGATTGCCCCTAACTGCTTCTGCCTGCCAGCCTGATCAACCCTAACCACTCCACTGGCCAGCCTGATTGATGCCTAATTTCTCCCCTGCAAGCCTGTTTACCCCTAATTGCCCTCCCCTGCAGGCCTGGTCACCCTCCCAACTGCCCTTCCCCTGCTGGCCATCTTGTGGTGGTCATCTTATGTCCACATGGGGGCAGTCATCTTGTGTGTTGGAGTGATGGTCAATTCTCATATTATTCTCTTATTAGATAGGATCAGATAGGATAGAGGCCTGGTGCACAGTTGGGGGCCGGCTGGTTTGTCCTTAAGGGTGTCCTGGATCAGGATGGGCGTTCCATGGGGTGTAGAGTGGCATGGGCAAGAGGCCTGTGATGGTTTGTAGGCTGGCCATGCCCCTCAGAGACCGAAGTAGAAGATTTATTTATCTTCTATAATTGAAACTTTGTAGCGTTCAGTGGAGCCAAGTCTCCTGCTCACTCCATGGCCACAGCCATTTTTTGTTGGGATTTATTTGTCTTTTATAATTGAAACTTTATAACCTTAAGCGGAGGCCAAGGCCAGCCAGAGTGTGCAGAAAGCTTGGCTTCCTCCATTGCTGAGGAAACCCAAACCTCCTGTTCTCTCCATAGCTGCAGCCTTCTTGGCTGGGTTAATTTGCATACTTTATCCTGATTGACTGGTGGGCATGGCTTGTGGGTATAGCAGAGGTATGGTCAATTTGCATACTACTCTTTTATTATGTAGAATTGGGAAACTCTTACTAATTGAACTTGTACATAAATAATACCTTCCACAATAATTAGTGTATCATTCCATTCTTACTATTTTATACATGACCAATAGCACATCTACCTATTAAATATAAAATAAAATGTAGAGTTAAAAACAGGGTCTTGCTTAGAGCTACATGCAGAATACTTAGCTTTCCAAAAAGTCAATATTAAAACATCACAGAATGTTCAAAGGACAGGTCTTGTTTTTATTACTTTCATGTATTCACTGTGACACATTTGTCAGACATGCTAGTGATCAATATGATCATTTGGTCATTTTTGATGGACTCAGCCTTCCGAAGGCCAAGGTCAAAGCAAAACTGAATAGACCCTTTTACTTTATCTTCATCAATTGTCAAACATTTGAGCCTGTGAATATCAAAACCCTGAGTGACTTTTGTGCAGCCCAGCTGTGTACACGTGTGTGTGTATGTGTATATACAGCAATAGACAGATGATAGGTACACATTGCAGACCAGTAGTTTTATTGCTAGCTTCACCCAGTGTCCAGATAAGTTTCTATTGAACAAGTAATGAAAACATTTTACATTAATGTTAAAAGCACACTTTAAAATTAAATAGCATTTCTTTTTGAAGTTATTTATTACATGTTCTCACAAGCTAATATCTTTTTAAAGAATTCTCGTGAGTGGCCACAAGCCTTAAAACAGGAAACATGAGAATTCTTGTGATCCGTCCACCCTTAAGAGACAATTTGTTTATCAAAAGCTAACAGTGGTTCAATGTAATTTTCTTCTTTGCACGTCTTGTTTAAATGTTTGATTGGACCTATCCTGTCTAAACGAGCGTCAATATCATATTCAAATAGGAAACACTAGAATTCCCATAAAAGTCAAGATCTAGACTAGATTACTAAAGCCCTTCTCCTGTTACAGCCCAGCCCCGCTAATCTCCAAGAATATGTAATTCTTCATAAATTTCCCCTTGCTTTTTTTTATGTTTATGGAATAGAGCTTGTCTGTCCACATGGACTTTGAAATATATGGTGTAGAATTCCAGCTACCACTTGTTACAAAGACCGGGATTTGTCCCACACGCTCCTCTCATTCCTCACAGAGAAATCATATGCAACGTGAATTAGTTGGTCCACTCAATACATAGGAATGGCCCTAGCCGGTTTGGCTCAGTGGATAGAGTGTTGGCCTGAGGACCAAAGGGTCCCAGGTTCGATTCCAATCAAGAGAGCATTCTTTCATCGATGTTTCCGTCTTTCCCTCTCTCTTCCACTCTCTTTAAAATGCAATGGGAAGCCGAAACCAGTTTGGCAAAATGGATAGAGCTTTGGTCTGCGGACTGAAAGGTCCCGGGTTCGATTCCGGTCAAGGGCATGTACCTTGGTTGCGGGTGCATCCCCAGTAGGGGGTGTGCAAGAAGCAGCTGATCGATGGTTCTCTCTCATCGATGTTTCTAACTCTCTCTTCCTCTCTGTAAAAAAAAAATCAATAAAAATATATTTTAAAAATAAATAAAAAGCTTGAAAATTCAATGGGAAAAGATCCTTAGGTGAGGATTAACAAAAAGAAAGAAAGAAAGAAAGAAAGAAAGAAAGAAAGAAAGAAAGAAAGAAAGAAAGAAAAGGAAGGAAGGAAGGAAGGAAGGAAGGAAGGAAGGAAGGAAGGAAGGAAGGAAGAAAGAAAGAAAGAAAGAAAGAAAGAAGAAAAGAAAAGAAAAGAAAAGAAAAGAAAGAAAGAAGCTATAATTTGCCCCATAGCTCACAGTGGTGAGATGTCCAGCCCTCCCATGGAAATCCACCCTCCACTCCACCCTACCGCCCGCTGCTCCTGTTAGCACCTGCTTCCCTTGGCATCCCGTCTGAACAGCTTGATACAAAGCAGGGAGGTCCCTGAATGTCGGAGGATTTGCTGGGGTCTGTGCCAGAGCAAACATCCATGCCTTTCCCGAGACTCTCAGCTCAGCACCTGAGTCTCCCCCGGGGCGGGGCCCGCCCCCCGGCAGCTGGGCAGCCCCACCAAGATCAGCCCCTTCCCGCCGCCACCCGCTCCGCATCCCCCTAATTACCTCCCGGGTGACACGGGGCCGGGCTGATGGGGCCATGGGAGTGTGGGCGCACTCCCCGCCCTTGCCGCATCGGTGCCCTTGCGCGCCTCACCCACATTGCCTAACAAGTCCAGGCTGAGATTAGGGAGCCACGGGTTTAGCTCCAACCCCCCGCTTCCATGTAAAGCTTCCCGCCTCGTCTGTTCTGAAGTTCACCGAAGTATTTGTCTGCTTTCCCGCGGTTTCTAAGTAGATAATCAGTCCCCGAATTCGCCGGGCTGCGCTGAAAAGAAGCATGTCACGGTGGTTGGTAGCTAATGAACACCCTTTCGTTTATCTTCATCAATTGTCAAATATTTGAGTCCCTGAAGTGGTGTGATGAGGTACAAAGACAGATATTTGAAGGGATTTTAACTCATTTGGGCAATTACATGCTTAACTGCCCCGCGATAATCTGCCGGGCCGGGCCCTTTCTGCACAGCACAAGTGGGGCGCGTTAGAATAGCGGGATTTGGAACATAAAGGCCGGGCCTGAATGGAAGAAAGGCACCGGGGAGATTAATTGCCAGTAACAAACAGCAGGACTGCTTGCAAGCTATAGATCACACAGTTACCTACCAGCGGCGACGGGGCGGCGGCCTGGGGCGGGCCTGCACAGTCCCCAGCGCCGTGACCTCCGATGCACAGGGGGGGGTCGAGAGTGCGTTTATTACAAAGCATATGCATGCATACATGCAATATACACGCGTGCTTACAACATGTGCACGCTTTCAATGTGTACTTGCATACAATATGCACGTGCTTACAATGTGTGCATGCATAAAGCATGTGTATGCATTCAATATGGACACGGTCACCATGTGTACACATACAATGTGTACATGCTTGCTGGTTGTGCTATATATACATGCTCACAATATGTACATGCTTACAATATGCACATGCATATAATATGTACACGTTTGCAATACATGTGAAAATAATATGTGCATGCACGCAATGTATACATACTGCATGTGCATGCTTTACCATATGTGCATACATGTATGTACATGCATTCGAAAATGGAACAGGCATTTCTGCATGCAATATTTGCATTTATACATGCAATATATATGTATATGTATTCATGCACATGATAAATACGTATTTAAAAAAATACACACTGAGTGGTCAGATTATTATGACCACCTGACGTTTGTAGGAAAATTAGCGGTACACTGCAACATATGGGATATGGAAGCCGAAGGCCTGTTCAAACACCTTTGCTGTCTGCGGTTACCCAGATAAAACGTATCTTTTATCTTGACAAAAGGAACACACGGATTGGACAGTCCAGCACTGGAAAAAAGTCATGGGGTCCAATGAATCACCTTTCCAGTTGCATCATGCAGATGGCAGAGTGAGAATTTCACGAAAGCAGCATGAAAGCATGTACCCCACATGCATGAGTACAACCCTTCATGCTGCTGGGGCAGCGTTATGGTTTGGGGCATGTTTTCCTGGCATGACTTGGGCCCTTGAATGCCTGTGGAACAACATCTGAACAGCACAACATGCCCAAGTATCATTGCTGATCAAGTTCATCCCGTCATGTGGATGGCGCATCCCAATGCAGATGGCTTCTTCCAACATGACAATGCGCCATGCCACGGTGCTCGTGTTGTGCAGGAGTGGTTTCCAGAACGTGAGGGAGACTTCACCTTGCTTAGATGGCCCCCACAATCGCCAGATCTCAATCCGATTGAGCATTTGTGGGACGAAGTTAAAAGATCCATCAGGCAGCTAGTTCTACAACTGTCAAATCTCACAGAACTGGACAGTGCTGTTCATCAGGCATGGTGTCAGACTCCTCCCATCTCATGGAGTCAATGCCAAGAAGAATCGCCTCAGTACTGAAGGAAAAAGGTGGCCCAGCGAAGTGCCGATGGGATGGTCATAATGATCTGGCCACTCGGTATATGTGTTATTGACACATTTGCCAAGAAACCCATGCATTTAAAGGCTTTGCCAGGGTCACTCTTTTCATAGTTAAGCGAGTCTACTAACCCATTGTTCTTCCAGTTCTCTAAAAGTATAATGACTGTAAGTATGGGAACTTAAAATGATTATAATGCCTACAATGCCAGAATAACTTTGTAAGAGGAACAATTAAATGATCAGATCTCCAACCTTACCACAAAGTCGCGGGGAGCAAGACAGCGTGAGCGCGGTATTGGTATAAAGATCGAGGCACACAGGTCAATGGCACAGAATAAAATCTTGATGTACAATAAAGGACATAATCACAAATGAATCTCCAGTCATTACAAATGCTTCTAAGAGGGCAAGCAGCAGGAAAAGGAGTTTTTGTTTCTATCCGTGCTGTGATGACTGGATGTGGGTTTTCGGCTGTCTTTCCTCCATTGTTTGGTATTTGGTTCCGTATGTGATGTTGTAATGAACGTGAAAGGCACTGGGTGTGGCTGGTGTCCTCCCTTTCTCCCCCTCCCCGCTCCTTTGCATAAGCAGGTGCTGCTTCTAGGCCAGGGGTGGGCAAACTTTTTGACTCGAGGGCCGCCATGGGTTCTTACACTGGACCGGAGGGCCGGAACAAAAGCAACCTGACCATGCTGGCACTCTCCTCTTGGGCTGCTGGGGAAGGAGCGGAGGGGAGAGCAAGAGAACCCTCGGCTCTTTCGGCTCCGCAGGCCGGATAGAACAGCTGTTCTAGGCCTACAAAAGAGCTCCCACCCCAGCCAGGTCTAAGGGATTAGCACAAAGCAGCCTTAGAAATGTTTATTCCACATCAGCACACCGTTTCACACCGTATCCCTTAATACATGTCCCAAACATCCTATACAATAAAAGGGTAATATGCAAATTGACCCTAACAGCAGAGCGACTGCTGGACCAGTCACTACGAGGCGCACTGGCCACCTCTTGGTCCATTTCTTTGGCATTCAGGCAGTGATTACCCAATAGCGAATGGGGCCCAGGGGTGGGTGGCTGTGGGCAGCTGGGGAAGACAGCCCTGGTCACAGGCCAGACTAGGGACTGCACCTGTGCATGAATTTCGTGCACCGGGCCTCTAGTGTTCATATAAAACACTCGATGCCCAAAGTCTTTGCACAAGATGGCACTCCCATGGTGCCATTCTCTTGGGCCCCAAATGGACGCACAGACCCATCCCACCCCAGTTTGAGAAACATGGTTTTAGGGAAAAGAGCTGGAAAGTGAAACCCTCCCCCTCCGGCCCCCGACAATCTAGCAGAGATGACAAGTGGGCGTGATCAGAGTTAGCAACGTGTCCCTGGCTGGTGTGGCTTAGTTGGTTGAGTGTCGCCCCATGCACCGAAGGGTTGCCGGTTCGATTCCCAGTCAGTCGGGGCACACAGGCCCGATCCCCAGTGGGGGCCGTGCAGGAGGTAGCTGATCAGTGTTGCACTCTCACATGGATGTTCTTTCCCCTTCCTCCTTCTCTGAGGATCAAGCCATTTTTTAAAAAAAAGTTAGCATGCAGAGGGTCTGTGGGCTGGAAACCAGGCCAGGGTCTTCTTTTCCGGGGTGATTATTAACCCCAAATCCGAGGATCCAGCGACCTACCTGAGCACCTTCCCGAGAAGCTGGAAGCACAGCGGAAGCTCTGTGATCCAGTCACAGCGTGCTACGTGAGCAGAGAAAGGTGTGCATGTGGTAGTCCTCTTGGGAGCACCTGCAGGTGCCATGTGCCATGTGCCATCTGCCTCCACCCAGAGCATGGCTGCCCAGGCCCAGGACTGGCACAGAGTCGGACAATGTGGCCTCTGCACTCACCTCTGCCTCGCCCCGTCAAGTCTGGTTCTCCCTTTCCCGGGGACTGGCCATCACGCTGCCTTCGCTCCATCCCAGCCACGTTGTTCCACCAGCAACGGTCCTTCTGGACAGGGTTCTCCTGGCCTCCCTCCATCTCCACTCGCGGGACTTTTAATTTGAAACGATCCCCTCCGGCTGGGCGTCCGAGTGCCCCGGAAGCAGTAAGGAGTGTCCCAGGCTCTCCTAGGAACCCGGCTGGTGGTCTTGGCACCCACGTAGGAAGGCCACCTCCTCTGTTCATCACCTCCACCATTGTTCAAGTGGTAGCAGACGGCGGTGGCAGAGGGTACCTGGGCACGGGCGCTGGAATGGCCATCCTTGCCAGCCACCTGAGACACTCCGATGGCTGTAGATGGACGGGAAAGGAAATCATGCCCGGGGACCTCTGCCTCCTCTGTACCTGCAGCTGTCGCAACCAGCTTCTGCTGGCCCACCGTCCGATCTGTGCATCGGAGCCCCATGCTGGCCCAGCTCCCCAGAGAGAAGGTCACATCTTTCTCGCCTCTGCTCTGGTCCCTCGTGGAGGGCACGGCACACGGGGCGCGCTCCACCACCACATTGCAAACTTTGGTTTTATTTAGAGCTCTGAGACAGAGCCAAAATCCAACACAAACTCACCTAGGGCGGGAGCCACGGGAGCAGCAGAAATTCGGGGAGGAGCGTCCACACGAGAGTCTGCGAGAAGTTGATGCACTCGTGACTTGCTCTGAGGACGCTCGTCATGGCTACGCAGGGCCACGTGGTCAGTCTGGCTAGATCTTTTGATTCCCACGCCGCCCCTCACTGGCCAACCTGAGAGACTCCAGAGATCCAAGTGGTGTGCTCACATTTGTCTGATTTTTAAGTGAAAGGAACGGATCTGAACACTTCTGAAATAGTATGTCCAGAGAGTATCACATGTCTGTGAGACATCAGTGGGGGCAGGGAACTGAGTCTGTCTTCCCCTCCCCCCCAACCGCGTGCCTCCAAAGTGCATAGGAGAACGTGGAGCTGATTAATTATGCGTGTTAATAGCCTGATGCTTTTCAAGTGTTGAGAAGGAGCTATGGCGCCAAAGCGATGGTTTAATGCACTAGTCTAAACATTACCTTGTCCCCACCTCCCGCACTCTCAAACTGTCACCTCAAACATGGAAGCATACATGTGCTTAGAATGCATAATCCTGAATCCGACGGAACGGGGTCAGGCCAGAAGTCTCGCGTTTCCCGTGTGAGAGTCCCGTATCCGCCATGCCCATCCCCTTGGGGCACAACTTTTTAATTATTATTTGTAGATCGTCTTTCCCTTAAGCACCTGAGAAGTGCAATTATCACCCTGAGATGCAATGTCTGAGGTATCGTTTTTGTCCCTGAAATGGAAATTTTTCCATCCAAGTAGCGACCGAGGCATACAATTTACTGCTGTGGCATCCTTGACAACCAGTCAGATACATGTGTGCCCGGAATGTGAGAACTAATTCAAATTAACAGCGCAAGTTGGATTATTTTAAAATGAAAACACTCCCTCGGTTTCTCATAAGATTATTCTTTCCTGCTCATCATCATAACTATCTGTCCTATTGTTGGTGCCGGGTTTTGCCCTTACTACCCCCTCGGTCCTAATCATAAAGTGTTAGAATAAATAGTTTTATGAGATTTAAGGGAAGTGAGATGCACCTTTACCCTCCATTCCGAATTTTGCAGACTGAATATCCTCCCCCGTGCTGCTGGATTATCACAGTAGACCACCAGGCACGAATGGATGTCTAGCTGACCTCTGAAGGGTGCGTAACACCCAATGGGGTTTCAACCCCAGAGCACAGGCCAGCAGTCAAGACACTTGGGACTCATTCCAAGTTGTTCCTCAGCAGCTCTGTCATCTTGAATGGATGGTCCAAGGGGAGGTAACAGGACCAGAACTTCATGCATCTGGCATGATCATTTTTTCAAGTAATTGTTTTCATATCTGACTGCCCATAAGAATCTTGAGGGGGTTGGGGTGTGGCTTTCTATATATATATATATATATATATATATATATATATATATATATATATATTTCAGAAAGGAAGAGAGAGATCGAAACATCAATGATGAAAGAGAATCATTGATTGGCTGCCTCCTGCATGCCCCGCGTTGGGAATCAAGCCCGCAACCCAGTCATGTGCCCTTGGCCAGAATAGAACCTGGGACCCTCCAGTCTGCAGGCCCACGCTCTATCCACTGAGCCAAACTGGCTAGGGCGGTGTGTGCCTTTCATCCATGTCTAGACAAGAGTAGGGCACCCAGTAGACAATTGTAAAATATTTGTAGAACACATGCCTTAGCTCTCACCTCATTCTACGTGATTTGTTGGCCAAGATCATTCGTTATCCAAGTTGTCCCTTCCTGTGGCCATTGTGAGAATTAAGTATAAGTAACTTGACCTTGGAGGAGGAAGCTCTGGAAATGAGGGTTGGCTTTCTCTCGTCTGCATTATGCCACTTCCATTGCTGTAATGACTGTGATTCTCAAAAAACTGTCTTAGCTCAACAACTGGAAAAGCTCAGAATATGTATCATCCTCAAAGTCATCATCGACATAGCTTCATTGATTTTTCTTCTTTACAAAAGCACCAAACGCAAAGATGGAAATAACAGATTGAAAGGCTAGCGTGTAGTTTTTAAGCACCTGATGGAGTCCCTGAATGGATTACCCACTAATTTACATTTTAAATGAACTTCAAAAAAATCCATCACGCAAGGTCGCCTTCCCGGGGATACCCTGATGAATATACAATGCGTTTTATAGGGCACATTGCATTAAAAAAGGATGAAGATGTTGACTGCATCCACCGACAAATCCTACTGATACAATCGGTTCAATGAGGTTGTCAAAATTTACCCAGAAATAAACCAATGACCTCTACATTTATCATCGCCAAAGGTGCCTTCTCATTTGCATCTCGAGATAACAACGTCAGAGATGCTTCTTGAAAAGCCATCAGCCCTCCAACTCGGCACAGTGACACGGTATCTATCAACGTCTCTCCGTGCCTGCAGTTCTGTCAAAAGGCACTCGGAAGAACTGGCACGTAACAGCCTATTTGCATTTTTGCATCTCATTAGGACCCTAATTGCATACCAACACAGCAGTTCTTCTTGACTATCTCAAAAAAACATGATCAGCGGCGTCTGAAAGAAATGCTTAAATGTCAGCTATTGACAAGAAGAGGAGCTGACCTTGAGGGTCCCCATTGTCCTGAGATGTGCCTGCCTAGATCCTCTTCCCAACTTCCTGTCTGTGTTTGATAACAGACCAGGGACCCGACGGATCTATGAACTGTGGTTGTATGTGGCAAACTGGATGGGAATCAAGAACTTGCCAAACTTCTACCAATGTATCCCTCCTCCCGGCAACCATCTGGGTTCCGTTGACTGTCTGCCATGACAATTCTTTTTTTATTTGTTTTCTAGTCCTCACCCGAGGATATTTTCCCGTTGATTTTCAGAGAGAGTGGAAGAGAGAGGGCAAGACAGAGAGAAATATCGATGTGAGAGAAACACATCCATTGATTGCCTCCTGCACTTGCCCTGACCAGGGCCCGGGCCAAGATACATGCCCTTGACCAGAATCAAACATGGGACCCTTCAGTCTGCAGGCTGACGCTCTATCCACTGAGCCACACCAGCTAAGGCCACCATGAAAATTCTTAAGACCACTGAGAAATATCGATGCCAGAGAAACACATTGATTGATTGCCTCCTGCACTTGCCCCGACCAGAGCCCGGGCCAAGATACATGCCCTTGACCAGAATCAAACATGGGACCCTTCAGTCTGCAGGCTGACGCTCTATCCACTGAGCCACACCGGCTAAGGCCGCCATGACAATTCTTAAGACCACTGAAGGAGAGTGGACAGGCTTGCAATGAAATCTCTACAAAATTGTACAGAGCCTCCACTTTAACAACGAAAATGAGTTTCTTCGTGATTCATGTTATGACAGAGAACCCAACCACCTTTGTCCCAGAAGCAAGCAGCCCATTTTACACATTGTCACGGGCTGAATCTAAGTGTCCAACGCGTACCAACAGCTAACATCAAACTGGACAGAGCCATTTACACCCTTTCCTGCGGAATCTCATCTCGCTGGAGTGGCCTCCGTACGTGGAGCTCGTGTCCTACCTCGGGCTTTTATCAACGGCGCTGACTCAATCTGCACAGCATCTCGGTGCATATTTTTCCAAAGGCTCGATTCCATGTGAACTGACGTTGAAATGCCATGGCGGTGGCTGCCTTATGTCCAGAAAATGCCAATCGATTCTGAAAAATCGACCTCGTGGCTTGCATCCCGGACTCTGCCCTCGATCCACCTCGAATAGAAATGATGGGAAATGATGTTAACATGCTCATCCGGGTGTTTGCTTGTTGGAGCTGACGCACTGGTCATGCTTCCGTGGCAAACTAACCACCTATTTGGAAGCACCCCAGCGTGTACTACGTGGGTGCCTGGGTGGCTGAAATGGCTATGACACCTCTATGACTTTCTAAGATTGGGGTTGTAGTATATGTCATTTCCCCTATTTTGCCTTTGAGGGACATAAGGGGTGATTTTAGTGTTCTTGGATAGGAAAATAGGCATTTTAAAAAATATTTTTTTTGTTGTTGATTTCAGAGGGAGAAGGAGAGAGAGAGAGAAACATCGGTGATGAGAGGGAATCATGGATCGGCTGCCTCCTGAACGCCCCTTAACGGGGATCTAGCCCACAACCCGGGGCATGTGCCCCGACCACGAATCGAATTATGACCTCTTTCTTGGTTCAGAGGTCAATGCTCAACCATTGAGCCATGCCAGCCCGGCAGCAAACTTGTGTTTTTAATGCTTCTAATTCTCCGAAGGTCATCCTCTGCTGGTAAATCTGCTTATTTGGTAGGCATGACACATCCATGTGTATTTCAGACCCCTAGAGTAGATCTGGAGACTGCAGAAAAGGGAGAAAACTCTAGCGTGCAAAGCCCAAGTCTCTCCCTGCAACAAACACACGAGCACCTCTCTCTCTCTCTCTCTCTCTCTCTCTCTCTCTCTCTCTCTCTCTCTCTCAAAACTTGGATTGGAAGGGATCCAAGAAGCCAGCTGGTTTGAGCGCTCCAACTTAAGGATGAAGAGAGCCTCCCCACCTTCCCCCCCCCCCCCCGCAGGCAGAGACTCCCATAACTACCCAGGAAGGGGCATTTCGGTGGCTAAGCTGCCAATCTGTTGATTCAAAAGTCCTAAGTGTGGCTCAGAACCTTCTCTCTGAACCCTCTTTGGGTTGGTGCGGGGCTGTTCTAAGGGGCAGGTGACTGTCTCTTTCCTGGCAGTAGCTTCCGTGCCCCCCTTAGACTTCTTGGCCCCCAGAAAAGCGCCAGTCTTCATTTCCCCTGTGATGTGATTCCTGGACAGCTCGGACTCTCCTGTCCACCTTTCCCTGGCCACTCTCTGGCTGGTCCATAGCCGTTTGGAAACCCCCACGACTGGACCCGACACCCCCAGGGAGATCCTTACCTCTGGGACACTGGATGCTACAGTTGTGAGGACAACAGTCCGAGAACCCCTAGCACCTGTAGGAGCATGAGTGCTCCTGTTGATGCTTAAACTTCTTTGGCTAACATTGGTTTCAGTCACTATTTTTATATTCTACTCTCTCTATTGTTGATGCAGCTAAAGAGTCTACAATGTTGAGTCCTGAGAGGCAAAGTGAGGGACTCTTCTTTATCCTGGACTGAGCAAAATGCTGGCAAATGCAAAATGGAATGGGTATCTGAGGCTCTATGTATGAGTTCTCTCACTTTGTCTGAAATGGATGGGTATCTGAGGCTCTATGTATGAGTTCTCTCACTTTGTCTTCATCGTCAGCCTGTGCAGTAAGCGCAGTTAGTATCCCCTTTTCCTGCGTGAGGCCAGTGAGATTCAGAGAGGTTAAGTAACTTGCCTAAAGCCACAGAGCCACGGAGCGGTGGGTGTGACTACCAATGCGGGCCACAGCCTCCCGTGGAGAAGCTCAGAACCGGTCTGTGACCCTCAACGAGTGCTTTTCCTTTTGTTACAAGTATGTTTTCTTCCTGAACTCGGAGAAGAACCGAGCCCCAGGGGAGGGCAGTGTTAGGCACCATTAACAGTGTCCGCAGAGGAAAAGAGGGAGGTTGGGGTGAGTCAAGAAGGCGCCCCCCACTGTGGGTGTGAGGCCACACCCGGGCCAGCAGTCACTGCCCGGGAGGATATCGGGGCTCCATGAACTTGGACAGTCCAGCTGGGAGACCTGGACCCGGGGCCGCCCCGGCCCCGATGGGCCAACCCAGCATGGCCACGACCTGCAGCCCGGATGTTGCGGCGAGGGTTTCCAGGTCTGAGATCGCCACCAGATGCGTGTAGCCGGCAGTCTCTTGGTGGGATGGTGTCTGGAAGGGTTGCACTGATTCCTGGATGAAACTGGTGGGATGGTGTCTGGAAGGGTTGCACTGATTCCTGGACAAAATTCTGGTGAAAAGAGCGGAAGTGGAAAGAAG
The DNA here is from genome assembly GCA_963924515.1 of Vespertilio murinus. Taxonomy (NCBI): domain Eukaryota; kingdom Metazoa; phylum Chordata; class Mammalia; order Chiroptera; family Vespertilionidae; genus Vespertilio; species Vespertilio murinus. The sequence goes on from OZ004722.1 coordinate 5,320,961, forward strand.
CCCCGGCTGCAGTTCCCTCTAATGTATGCGGCTGCGGGGGGAAGCGAAGCTCGTCTCCACGACATTAATTAAAACAGAAACTCGGGGAAATGTCAGCCCTCCGGCTGCAAGGGGCGGCCGGGAGAGGGGGCCGGCTTTTCCTCGCCGTCACGCAGCTCATAACGGGGGGCAGCGAGCTCAGGGGCTCGGACGCCGCCCTGGCTCCCCACCAAGGGCCTGGCAGCGGGCAGCGGGCTGGCGGCGGTGACCGTGGGGATGGCCCGCCAGCAGGGAAGGGAATGAACGCTGTGCAATCGGGACTCTGGGGTGGGTCCTGGGCAGAGGCTAGGTTCCCGAGCTCTCCCCCCAGGGCACACGGTCCCCCACCCGCACCCTTGGCACCCGCAGAAGCCCTGTGCCCTTCTAGTCTAGCGTCTTACCCACGCGTGCGCTTTGAGCCTCGTTTGTGGGAGTAGCACGTGGCTCAGTGGCGATCCCCCAAAATGCCGTCCGGGGACTCTCCCACTTAAAGCGACAGGAGCACCAGCAGGTTGGCCATACGGAGGCACCGCCGTGAGACCCGGCCCAGCGGACGTTTCCCGGGAAGGGCAAGAGGATCAAAAGTTTCCATTTTGGCCCAGACCGTTATGGCTCAGTGGTTAGAGCGTCGGCCTGCGGACTGAAGGGTCCCAGGTTCCATTCCGGGCGAGGGCATGTACCTTGGTTTCGGACGCATCCCCGGTGGGGGGTGTGCAGGATGGTTCTCTGTGACCCAGACTGGACACAGCCTGGCCCCATGGGCGAAGGCTGCTTCCGGCTTCTCGTGGTTCATGCGTTTCACGTGTTTCATTTAAGAAACATGCATGTGTACAGGCTCTTGTCAGTTGCAAATGTAAGCATCCCAGGACCGAAGGATTCCTGATGGGAAAGGGGAAATGTACAAGGATTCCTGGTGGGAAAAGGGAAAGGTACAAGGATTCCTGGTGGGAAAAGGGAAAGGTACAAGGATTCCTGATGGGAAAAGGGAAATGTACAAGGGGTCTGCTTGGCTGGTGTGTTTCTCGGCCTTGCGCTGAAGGGAGCCCTTGATGTTAGAAGCCACGTTCGGGCTGGGACAGGAGCCTTCCCGGGCGATTCCCCAAGAACTGAGGAGGACAGGAAGCTTCTGGCTGCAAAAGGGAAAAAAAAGCCAGCATCCCTGGATCAGGAGCCCGAGCTGGGAGTCCCCGCGTCTTTCTGTGCCTGATCCCGGCTGGGGCGGGAGGTGCAGCGTGCGGGGCCCCCTGCCCGCTGCTCCGTCTGGCTGGAGATTTCAATAAAAACAAATTACAGGCCTTAACAGTGATCGATGGAGTTGCCGCTCGCGCCGCGCCGAGTGTTTCTGCGCTCAGATTAAAGCCTCACGCATTTATCTGCATAAGCTAACCCCCGGACCGGGGCGCCGCTGACATTTTTCCAAGAAAAATGAATATCCTAACTTATTCCAAAGAGGGGACTTGGTATTTGTGTGGCCGGAGCGACCTTTGCAAGGGAGCTTTCAGATGAGGTTCACTACATGGAAAATTGCGCGCGTACAGTAGTCCATAAATCATAGCCAGCAATTTTCTTCCGAGGGGTATGTAAATACCACCGTCCGCCGTGGGTAAACAACGCTAACCCCGTACAAATGGCTGGAAAATTGGAGAAAAGCACCTTATTTTGCTGCTGAAATTGCTTTGGAAGCCCAACTTCGGGGCGCGCCTCGCAGAATGCATGAAATGAGTTGTGCGCGCGTGGAATGGGAAGGGGGCGGCGGCTGATGTATTCTCCCCGCTTCTGAGTTCTTCCCACGGTCACGGACACCATGCTGGGCGTGATCACTCTTCTTTGCATACCCAAATGCAGCTACATTTTAAATATATATATATATATTATTGATTTTTTTACAGGGAGGAAGGGAGAAGGATAGAGAGCTAGAAACATCGATGAGAGAGAAACATCCATCAGCTGCCTCCTGCACACCCCCCACTGGGGATGTGCCCGCAACCAAGGTACGTGCCCCTGACCGGAATCGAACCTGGGACCCTTTAGTCTGCAGGCCTCCGCTCTATCCACTGAGCCACACCGGTTAGGGCTGCAGCTCCATTTTAAGCGACAGCCTCTTTTGTCAGCGCATTTCCAAAACGGCCAGACACTTGTGACACATTCACGGAAGTTTGCTTGTTTGGAAGCGTTCACAGGTCACTTTACTTTAGACTAGAAAGCCTTAGAGAGAGAATCTCACAGACAGAAGCTATCGCTTTAGACAGTAACAAGGGCTTAATGAGGAGAAGACCTAGTTCTGGGAGTTAGGGAATTGTGGGTAGTGGACCTTTTTATTTTTAAAAATGGGAGGTGTGGTCCCGCTCTGGAGACATTTCGATGGAATATTCGTGACATAAGAGACAGCGTGTACTGCGCCCAGCTGATGTGACTATTTTGAAGCCTAGTTTTGTGCTTTGTTTTTTGTTCCATAAAATAAAAGTCCTTCACGTTGACACATTTGGGAGTTTTTTTGCCTTCCGCTGGGGAAATTGCTCCTAGCCATGAAGATTTGGGTTTCTGTAGCTCTGAAACAAAGACAAGTGAGTTTCTGCATTTTTTTTAAAGACATGCACTTATAGAGATGGAATCACAAATGTTACAAGTAACGCTTGGACTTCTAAGTTGCTTCCCTAGGTCTTTCTTCCCTAGTAACGGTTGCTATGCACCAGTGGCTTCTATTTCTTTAGACCTCCAAGGTGCACAGAAGAAGCAGAGGAACCCTGTCAGTCAGCAGGGGGGAGGCAGGGAAGGAAGCTACACTCAGCTCGGGGCTCTGTTCTCCATTCATCCCATGCATGGCGTCTTAAAATTCACTAGAGGCCTAGTGCACGAATTCGTGCACAGGTGGGGCATTGGACTGGCTAGTGATCGGGGCCAATGGTGCTCGGCCGGCAGGGGGGAGGGATGGCAGGAGGTTGGCCGGAGGTGGGAGGTTGTCTGTAGGAGCCCACTGACCACCAGGGGGGTAGCTCCTGCATTGAGGATCTGCCCCCTGGTGCCCAGTACACATCATAGCTGCCAGCCGGTCGTCCGGTCATAATGGTCCATTAGGCTTTTATATAGAGAGATGCTTTTCCAGTTTGGCTCATCAATTTCCTGCTACTCACAAGCAAAAATTCATGCTACCCCCTCCAAACAATATTTCTCAACCTTCTTAAGAGAGAGTGGAGGTTCCAAGTTTTTGCTCCCCGTTTTTATAAATGGAGCTAAAAAAAGGGAGTGATGCCATTTCAAACCTGACCCTCCTGTTCATTTCTACTCTTCACTGTGAGTGAAGTCACAAATGCCTCAGATCTCGCCCCCAAATTCTTTTTTGAACACAGAATTTCAGAGCGTGAAAATGCAAAACTCGGCACAGATGTTTTTGTTGAATAATATATAGACCTCCGTAGTAATCATCAAATTAAAAACTTTATGCTCATCAGTCCATTTTTTTATTTTTTGTTTTTTGTTAATCCTCACTGGAGGATCTTTTTCCATTGATCTTTAGGGAGTGTGGAAGAAGGAGGGAGAGACAGAGAGAAACATTGATGTGAGAGAAACACACCGATTGGCTGCCTCCCACACACACCCTGGCCCAGGGCCCTGGCCAAAGAGGAGCCTGCAACCAAGGTCCATGCCTTTGACGGAATCAAACCCGGGACCCTTCAGTCCGCAGGCCGATGCTCTAGCCACTGAGCCAAACTGGCTAGGGCAGACCATCACTTTTTTAAGTGGTTGGGAAGCAGCTGGTAATACCTTCTCCAGGCTACACCAATAGATGCTATTGGTCTGGAAAAGGATTAGCTTTCTAGAAAGAGGGATGTTTGCGTGGGAGATAGGGCGGCCCATCAGCCTCCATTGCCTGTGTGCGTTTCATAGAGCTTCCTTCTTACACTCACTCATGCCGAGTTCACCCAACAAATATTTATTGTGACGCGGGCTGTTGTGGGACCTGAGGGGACAGAAGTGAATGAACCAAACCAAGAACAGCTACAACATGTGACAGGAGGAGCCACATAGTACCAGCATGTCTTAGCATGTTGTCTAAGGGACCTTGTCTTTCATGTCATCACATCTTCGGCACATTCTTTTTATTTTTTAATATATTTGTATTGATTTCAGAGAGGAAGGGAGAGGGAGAGAGAGACATCAACGATGAGAGAGAAAATCATGGATCAGCTGCCTCCTGCACGCCCCCTACTGGGGATCGAGCCCACCACCTGGGCACGTGTCCTAACCAGAATGGAACCGTGACCTCCTGGTTCAGAGGTTGATGCTCAACCACTGAGCCACGCCGGCCGGGCAACATTTCTGCAAACAGAAGACACCATCTTTCGTTTAAAAATTGAACACAGGAAGGAGTAATCCCTTTTTTGACTTTTACCATATTTCCTAATTATCTTCATTAATAAAGCATTTTAGAGAAATATATTCGTGATGTTGGGGGTTTTTTTATTGCCTCAGGTTTTACATGTGTCTCCTTTTTCCCCTAATGACCCCTCCCCAGCCATTCCCACCCAGGCAAGCCCCCACCGCCCCAGTGTCTGTGTCCATTGATCATGCTAATGTGCATGCACACATACAAGTCCTTTGGCTGCGCTCTAACCGCCCCTCCCCCACCATTTGTCTCTGGATCTATTCTTGTTCATCAAATTATACTGATCATTATATCGCACATGAGTGAGATTTAGCTTTCTCCGACGGGCTTATTTCGCTTAGCATAATGTGTATTATTTAATGTATTTCTAGGATGGTTCCTCCATTTTCCTACAATGGGAAGATTATGCAAGTCATTAATATTCACTTTTTATTAGTATATTTCTATTAATCAGGAATGCTTAGCCTTGAGTCCTCCATAAAAATTTTTTAAAAATATATTTTATTGATTTTTTACAGAAAGGAAGAGAGAGGGATAGAGAGTTAGAAACATCAATGAGAGAGAATCATCGATCAGCTGCCTCTTGCACACTCACTACTGGGGATGTGCCCGCAACCAAGGTAACACAACTCTCTATCCCTCTCTCTTCCTCTCTGTAAAAAATCAATAAAATATATAAAAATTAAAATAAAAGAAAACCATCACCAAACATTCTCGCCATTAAAAAATCCACACTCAGCAGTGGAGAAATATTCTGAACTAAATGGATGAGTCTTGCTTACTTTTTTCTCCTTCCCTCTCTCCCTACCCTCTTAAATCCTAGTGACACAGCTGAGCGAACCTGCGGTCAACTCTTTGGGGAAGTTAACTTCTTCAGTGTAAAGTTTATATTTTTTAATCTAGTTTTTTCATTATTTCAGAGAGGAAGGGAGATGGAGGAGGAGAGGAGGAGGGGGAGGGGGAGGAAGAAGAGGAAGAGGAAGAAAAGGAGGAGAAGGAAGAAGAGGGGAGGAGGAGGAACAAGGATGAGGAGGAGGCAAAGGAGGAGGAAAGTGAGGAAGAGGGGGAAGAAGGTGAGGAAGAGCAGGAGGGGGAGGAGGAGGAGGCTGGCGGAGTGGCATCAGGTGCCGCCGTGACAGTCCGGCTCTCACGTGGCCTTGCGTCGTCAGGCTCGGCTGAGCCTCGGATCAAAAGAGCCATCAATCTTCCGCAGATCCATACAGACCCGTCCTGGGTCAGGGGAAGAATCAATAGCCCGCGGTTCTCCCTCCGCAGAAACAAAGCCGCGGCTGCTGTGTTTACCTTGGAGATTGTGTCTTGATTAGGGATCATTAGTGGCCACTGTGGAATGAAACTCCACGTGCGTGGCTCACCCAGCCGAGTGTGCAGGACGCTGAATGACACACGGAGGCAAAGCCACACACCGTGTTCCGGGACAGCCAGGGGTGCACACAGGAGGGCGGGGCATAATGGAAAAGCAAGAGATGATACACCTGCTATCTAGGCATCCATCCATTCATCTATTGATCATCTATCCATCAGACCATCCATTCATCCATTCATCTGTCTATCACCCATCCATCCATCCATCTATCCATCCATCCATCCATCCATCTATTATCTGTTTATCCATACATCTATCATCTGTCTATCCACTCATCCATTCATCTGTCACTCATCCATTTATCTATCTATATATCTATCTATTTCTTGCCTGCCCCAGACCTTAGTTTGGGTGTATTACTATGTGTATCCCTGGTTCTCTGGAAGTTAAACAGGCTTAAATTCAAGCGGAATAATATTCCACGAGTCCCTTACCTCCAAGAGTCTGCTTCCTTTATTGCCCTCCTGAAGAGAATGATTCCTTCACCATAAGGTCTTTGTAAGAATCGAGGAGAAACTATAGATTTGCCATCGCTTAGCATGACGTGTTTGGCCCGTTGTAGGAGTTTGGCCAATATGTGCTTCCTACGCGCTCTTTCCTTCCTGAGACTGTGGGACAGCTTGGTGCCAGCTGTTTGAAAAGAATTTGCCTCTTCCTTCAACAGTTACTCCTAAAGTGAAGATAACAGAATTTCTGAAATTGTGCAATTCTGTACAGATGATACGTAGGTAGGTAGGTAGGTAAGTAGGTAGGTAAGTGGATGGATGGATGGATAGATAGATAGATAGATAGATAGATAGATAGATAGATAGATGTATATGTGTAAAATTGAATAGCTTACGTCTATAAACAAATGTGTGCGTATATGTTATGTTTGACCAGAATATCCATATATCCAGCTGCTGTTTGGTCACCAACAGAACAACGGTAAAATTAAGTATTAAGATGTAAACTTGATCAGCATTTCAATGTACCTTAGGCAGGGCTGGGCAAACTATGGCAAGCGGGCCAGATCCGGTGAATAAAACTATTGAATTAAAACAACAACAACAACAAAAAGACCGTACCCTTCTATGGAATGATGTTTACTTTGAATTTATATTAGTTCACACAAACACTCCATCCGTGCTTTTGTTCTGGCCCCTCCGGGTCCAGTTTAAGAACCCACTGTGGCCCTCGAGTCAAAAAGTCTGCCCACCCCTGATTAGGAGAAGCAACACAAATCATCTCACCCTTAGGGACAAAACAACGTAACAATATCCCACTGCTTGAAAAATCCCAAAAAATGGAATGTTCCTTAGAGGAACACCCTGTGATTGATTCTCTGTTGCACCAAACAAGGGTGTGTGGTGGCTACTTTTCTTGCATGTTGAAATGGGAGACTTTGGGCTGTTTGCAGAGATCCCAGCTGGAGAAAGGTCCAGAAGATTAAGGATGGGGAAATGGGTTGCATGGATGTTGATTGTCGACTCAAAGTTGGGTTGTATTTTCATTTTTCACTCTAGCCTCATTCTCCCACGCCCCATTGCCCCTGGTTGAGGAGGCAGGGAGACCAGTCGATTGATGGGGGGATGAGAAGGCAGGCCCGCGATGACTCAGCACACAACGCCCTGGTCCAGGGGTCGGCAAACTCATGAGTCCACAGAGCCAAATATCAACAGGACAACGATTGACGTGTCTTTGGAGAGCCACATTTTGTAAACTTAAACTTCTCCTAACGCCACTTCTTCAACATAGACTGCCGCCCAGGCCGTGGTATCTTGTGGAAGAGCCACGCTCAAGGGGCCAAAGAGCCGCATGTGGCTCGAGAGCCGCAGTTTGCCGACCACGGCAAACTGGTCAGTAACCAGAGAGCGGCTTGCTGGCCACCTCCCATCGGGGCTCCCAACACACGGCTTCTCTCCTGCCCTCGCTCACCCCCCAGAGCCAGCTTGCCCGGGTTTCTTACCCACTAAGCCCTCCTACTAGGGATGGAGCCCGCCACCCCGGCATATGCCCCTGACCAGGAATCGAACCCGGGACCCTTCAGTCCGCAGACCAACGCTCTATCCACTGAGCCACACCAGCTCAGGCCAGAAGCCACATCTTGACCAACACATTGGGGACGCGTGTGCCAGGTCAGGGACCCATAAGGACACATTCAAAGAAGGGGCACGCTGGCCGAAACCAGTGTGGCTCAGTGGATAGAGCGTCAGCCTGCGGACTGAAAGGTCCCGGGTTCGATTCCGGTCAAGGGCATGCACCTTGGTTGCGGGCACATCCCCGGTGGCAGGGTGTGCAAGAGGCAGCTGATCGATGTTTCTAGCTCTCTATCCCTCTCTCTTCCTCTCTGCGAAAAAAATCAATAAAAACATATTTTTTTAAAAAAACAAGGGGCACTCTGAACTATGCATTTATTCTTGCACCCAAGTAGCATAGCACCACGTGACCCGCGTCTGTCACGTGGGGGAGTCCGATCGTGCATGTGCCGGCCAGCTCTGCGGATGCCAAGGACTCGGTTGGGAGGACGCACAGCGCTGCAATCAGCCCCTAATCGGGATCACGTGTTTCCAATCACCTTGTGCTCACTTTCACCTGCCCCCCGTGATCTGCGGTCAAAACACGCGTGTCCAGGAAGAGCCCTGGGTCCGAGCACACATGTTTCTGCCAGGGACCGGTCACGGGGAGGCCGAGTGTGGGAGGCAGAGCTCTCACGTCTGTGCAGATGGCGAGGCAGAGCCCGAGGCCCCGAAGGTCAGTGTCAGCCGCGTCCCGGCTGGGAGGGGTCAGGGGTCAGCTCTCCCGGGTCAGCTGGACCCCCGGGCTGGGGAGGCTGGGGACCTGTCTCCTGTTTTTGTGTTTATTTGTCTGCCCTTGACTCTGGGGTAGTCATTTCTCACCACGTCCATGTGTTTTCCTTAAAAAGCAGAAGAGACCGAAACCGGTGTGGCTCAGTGGTAGAGCGTCGGCCTGCGGACTGAAGGGTCCCGGGTTGGATTCCGGTCAGGGGCATGTACCTTGGTTGCAGGCACATCCCCGGTAGGGGGTGTGCAGGAGGCAGCTGGTCGATGATTTCCTCTCATCGATGTTTCTAACTATCCCTCTCTGTAAAAAATCAATTATATATATATATATATATATATTAAGATATATGTTTTCCCCAAAGTAGATCACCTGCAGTGTGTTTCCATTTTGGTGATGTGTCTCTTCTTGGTCCTCCAAACATCTTTTGGAAATAGCCTGTTTCTCTAAAAGTAAGAAAAGACTCTAAAATGAGAGAGGAAAAAGACGCTTGTCTAACCATACATTTTCAGAGTGGAAAAAAAAATCCAAGCGGCTCGAAAGACGGAAAGACAAAGAAAGTATATTTCGCGATAAATTATTCATGGCGCTCATGTTGGATCAATATTTATAGACTTCCGCGTGCGTTTCATGGAGCCGGCGAGGTTCTCCTAAATGTCATTCGCCTCCCCAAAGCCTGAGCCAGGGACACAGCCTGGTGCTGGCAGCGGGCACACCCGTGGGGGCTCAGGCCCCCCTCCCTCCTCCCTTCGCCATCGGGACAGCGGGGTGCTCTGTGGGTTCCCGCCCCTGCTCCCCCGAAACACCCCTGGACCGACCGAACGACATCCTGCCACGTGGCTGCATATTATAGAAACATATCCACAGAAACATGTTGCTTTTGCCCATTGAGTAAGAGTGGAATGGGGCCGGCCGGTGTGGCTCAATGGTGGAGCATCGGCCTGGGGACCAGGAGGTCAGGGTTCGATTCCTGGATCAGGGCATGTGTCCCAGGTTTGATTCTGATTCCAGTGTGGGGCGTGCAGGAGGCGGCTGATCCATGATTCTCTCTGATCGTGGATGTTTGTATCTCTCCTCCCTTCCTCTCTGAAATCAATATATATTTTTTAAAGAATGGAAACAGGCCGAAACCGGTGTGCCTCAGTGGATAGAGCATCGGCCTGCGGACTGAAGGGTCCCAGGTTCAATTCCGGTCAAGGGCATGCACCTTGGTTGCGGGCACATCCCCGGTAGGGGGTGTGCAAGAGGCAGCTGGTCGCTGTTTCTCTCTCACCGACGTTTCTAGCTCTCTCTCTCTCTCCCTTCCTCTCTATAAAATATCAATAAAATATATTTAAAAAAAGAAAAGTAAGTACATTTATCTTTAATAATAATAAAAAAACAAAACAAATGCAAGAGCAGAATAGATCCTTGCCTCTCTAGACGCCTCTCGTTTGCAAAAAACCGGGCTGGCAAAGAAACGCAGGGAGTGTTGACTTACTTTTATTTTATTTTATTTTATTTTATTTTATTTTATTTTATTAATTTTATTTTATTAATTTTATTTTATTATTTTATTTATTTATTTATTTATTTATTTTTATTTTATTTTATTATTTTATTTTATTATTTTATTTTATTATTTTATTTTATTTATTATTTTATTTATTTATTTTTATTTTATTTTATTTTATTTTATTTTATTTCACTTCATTTCATTTTATTTTTCATTTCATTTCATTTTGGGTGGTAGGGAGCTGCCGAGAAGGGCCGATCAAAATGATACATGTCAGATATCAGTCCCCTCTTAAGAAGCCCCGGCCACGGCCCCTCACCCCTGCAGATGGCGGAGGCAGGTGCCGAGCGAACGGAAATTAAGATGACAGCCCGCTGACAGGAGCCAGTTTGCATCCCCGCAGACAGCCCGGTGACACGGCCGCCGTCTCCGCAGAGTGACACGTTAATGAGTGTAGCAACACCTGAACTCCGCCGGCGGGGGACACCTCTGACCCCGGCGGGGTCCCCCCACGTCATCGCTGACGGGACCCCGGCCCGGTCCCCGGCTCTGGCTCCATCCCCGACGGCAGGGTCGCCCTCCCCGACGTGACAGGGTCTCATCGCGCTGCCGCACCCGCTTGGCAGGTGAGCTGGGAATGAAAGGACAACGTTCTCTCTCTCTCTCTCTCTCTCTCTCTCTCTCTCTCTCTCTCTCTCTCTCTCTCTCTCCCCAGAATGTCACAGGCAGGCTGAGACGTCTCAATCTTGGCCCGCTGTAGGCGGGAAGAAGCCGGGGTTTATGGGGGTGCACCAGCTCTGGCGAGGGAAGATCAACCTCCTCCTCCTCCTCCTCCTCCTCCTCCTCCTCCTCCTCCTCCTCCTCCTCCTCCTCCTCGAGGGACGGACGGATGGACACAGGGCTCATTGGTTCCAGGTAGGGGAGCATCACCGATTGGGGTTCAAGCGCCACACGGGGTGTGACTCCAGAACTTGTCGTTTATTTACTGGGATTAAAAAACAAACAAACAGCCGAAACCGGTGTGGCTCAGTGGATAGAGCGTCGGTCTGCGGACTGAGGGGTCCCAGGTTCGATTCCGGTCAGGGCCATGTACCTTGGTTTCGGGCACATCCCCAGTGGGGAGTATGCAGGAGGCGGCTGATCGATGTCTCTCTCTCACCATTGCCGTTTCTCTCTCTCCCTCTCTGAAATCAATAAAATATATATTAAAATAACATAAAGGCCACCCGGAGCCCCACATTCCAAAGTGCAGGCTGGCTGAAACCGGTGTGGCTCAGTGGATAGAGCGCCGGCCTGGGGACTGAAGGGTCCCGGGTTCGATTCCGGTCAAGGGCATGGGCCTTGGTGGCGGGCACATCCCCAGTAGGGGGTGTGCAGGAGGCAGCTGATTGATGATTCTCTCTCATCGATGTTTCTAACTCTCTATCCCTCTCCCTTCCTCTCTGTAAAAAGTCAATGAAATATATTTTTTTAAAGAAAGAATGGAAAATTCCACTCACGCCATGATGCAGAATCCCGTGTCGGGGGCGGGGGCACGGGGAATAAAGCCAGACCCCCTGTCCCACCCCAGCTGCCAGCTCCAGGCCACCCTCAGATCACAGAGAGCGGCCGGCAATAACGTCTCGAGTCATTCATTATGCCAGGGCGTTTTCCACCCATCTGACCTAATGGACAGACGCGGTGTGCCTTTTCTTATGCCCCTAACATCTCTCATTCCGGGGACCTAAAACTTCCACCTGCAGCCTGTTGGCTTGAGGGTGCAGAGCCTGGGCCCTGGCCGGTACTGCTCAGTGGGTAGAGCGTCGGCCTGCGGACTGAAGGGTCCCAGGTTCGATTCCGGGCAGGACGCATGTCCCAGTGCGGGCTCGGTCCCCAGTGTGGGGCGTGTAGGAGGCAGCTGGTCAGTGATTCGCTCTCATCATTGATGTCTCTCTCTCTCCCCCCCCTTCCTCTCTGAAATCAATACATATATATATATATATATATATATATATATATATATATTTTTTTTTTTTTAAATGCAGGAGTTGGGCATTTGAGGAGAAGGCTCACCTTGTAACGTTGCTCTTTTTTCCCCCTGTTTTTTATTTTTTTGGTGTGTGATTGTTATTTATTGATTTTGTTTTGGGTTTTATTGTTTTGTTTTGTTTTGTTTTTTTGTCTGTTTGTTTCCTTTCCGAGGCTTAGAGCCCACAGAATTCCTAACTGTGAGATCAGGCCCCATTACCGGAAATCATTTCTTAAAAGTCAGGGAAGGTGTCTCCATTAAAACGTTTTTAGGAGTCCAGGCCCACGCATCATCTTAGGGCCGTGGTGGGCAAACCGCGGCTCTCGAGCCACACGTGGCTCTTGGGCCCCCTGCGTGTGGCTCTTCCACAAAACACCACGGCCTGGGCGAGTCTGTGTCGAAGAGGTGGCGTCAGAAGAAGTTGACGTTTAAAAAACGTGGCTCTCCAAAGAAATTGCCATGGTTGTCCTGTTGATTTTTAAAAATATATATTTTATTGATCTTTTTTTACAGAGAGGAAGAGAGAGGGATAGAGAGTTAGAAACATCGCTGAGAGAGAATCATCGACCAGCTGCCTCTTGCACGCCCCCTACCGGGGATGTGCCCGCAACCAAGGCACATGCCCCTGACCAGAATCGAACCCGGGACCCTTCAGTCCACAGGCCGACGCTCTACCCACTGAGCCACACCGGTTTGGGCTGTCCTGTTGATTCCTGGCTCTGTGGACCAATGAGTTTGCCGACCACTGCCTCGGGGGGCACACAGGATGGCACGGGGTGGCAGGAGGGGAGGAAAATGATGCCTTTTTCACCTGCCATCGGCCGGCTGGGATTCCCACACACGCGGGCCTGGTCTGCTTCGAGCCTCCGAGTCCCCGCCGATGCCGCCCCCCCCCCCCCCCGCCTTTGTGTCTGTCCCCCGCCTCCGTGCGGGCTTCCCGTCACGGTGACATTTCACCATAAACAGTCGATATCCCTTCCCTCCTCCCAGGAGCCATCCCTCCCCCTGCCGACCCATTAAATGCCAGCTGAGCTCGGCAGACAAAGGTGGCACACCGGCCCGTCGCTGGCTGCTCCCTTCCGCGGAGGGACAATTGTCACCGCCACGGAGGAGGCCGGGGACCTGGGGACTCGCTCCATCCGAGAGAGAGAGAGAGAGAGAGAGAGAGAGAGAGAGAGAGAGAGAATTCTGTGGGATCATAAGGCTCCTTCCCTTTTCATCGGGCACATAGCAGAGCGGGGAGGAGCGGGCGATTTCTTTCTTTCTTTGTTTTATTATTATTTCATGTGTGTGTGTGTGTGTGTGTGTGTGTGTTAATAATTCAGCACCGTGCGTGTTTGAGGTCTCGCCAATCAGCCTTTAATGAGTCCCTGCCTGTCAGCGGCCACATCAGCAGAGGCCGGGGGCTCGGATGTATTTTTTAAAAATATATTTTATTGATTTTTCACAGAGAAGAAGGGAGAGAGATAGAGAGCTAGAAACATCGATGAGAGAGAGAGACATCGACCAGCTGCCTCCTGCACACCCCCCACCGGGGATGTGCCCGCAACCAAGGTACATGCCCTTGACAGGAATCGAACCTGGGACCTTTCGGTCCGCAGGCCGACGCTCTATCCACTGAGCCACACCGGTTTCGGCATGATGGACTGATTGATGTTGGTGGCATGGCACCGTCAGGCCAAGAAAGACAGAGGGTCCCCTAAAAATGGAATAGATGCCCCCCTCCCTTTCCTTTTCATAAACATCCAGATGCCTTGGAACTCTGTCATCCATCTGGAAGCCCCCCCCCCCCCCCATCGTGTTCCTAAAACCCCAGCAAACCCATCTCCTCAACCTCCTTGAGGAATGGGTTAACGTGCAGCCCAACCATACGTGCGTCACGTTGCGTGAGAGAAGTTATGTTCCAGACTATTGATGACTGGATTCTTACTCTTGCCTTGTCTTATGAACATGGGAATCCAGTTGACTCCAGGAGGTCAACTTTTATTTATGGAGGTATCCCTTTTATAAAAGACAAAAAAGAACGTGCCGTAACCGGTGTGGCTCAGTGGATGGAGCGTCGGCCTGCGGACTGAGGGGTCCCGGGTTCGATTCCGGTCAAGGGCATGTGCTTGGCTGCGGGCACATCCCCGGTAGGGGGTGTGCAAGAGGCAGCTGGTCGATGCTTCTCTCTCACTGATGTTTCTAACTCTCTATCCCTCTCCCTTTCTCTCTGTAAAAAAATCAATAAAAATATTTTTTAAATAAAATAAAATAAAAATAAATAAAAAAGAACGTTAGCGACCCCTCACCACCACCACCCACGTCAGATTTGATTAATTTAATCACCAGAGAATTTGTTTTTTCAATTTGTGCTTATAGCAGCTAGAGAGCACAAAAGAATGCTTTTACCTGGCTTGTCTTGCTGTTTTTTTTCCTTTCTTTCTTTCTTTCTTTCTTTCTTTCTTTCAATCACTGAGTGAAACTCTCTAGGCTCAGAAGTAAGCAAAGATATAGTGATGTCCTTTTTTTTCTCAGATGGTGATATTTTATATCTTCTTCCCGGCAGAAATCCAAATTCCAGGTGATGGTAACAAGTGGAGGTGAACTCGACCTCCCCAAAATTACAGAGGAAACCCCAAAGAATGAGAGGCCGGGCTTCGCGCCCCTTCCTCCCACGCTGAGCCCACCTTTCTGTCTCGGCGCTGTTTGGTCAAGTTCAAAGCCACAGAGACGCATTTCACCGTCATCACTCCGACGTCTTAAAGATTAGGGTCCGTGGCGATTCTGCCTGAACCACCTCTGTTCTTTTTCACTCATAAGAGGCTTGCAAGGATAATCACGAAAGGCGTGGGACAACCTTCCTGTCAATTAAGAGGTAGCCCGTTGGCCCGAGCTGGTGTGGCTCAGTGGATAGGGCGTCAGACCTGCAGACTGAAGGGTGCCAGGTTCAGTTCCGGTCAAGGGCGCATGCCCAGGTGGTGGGCTCGATCCACAGGGTGGGGCTGTGCAGGAGGCAGCCGATCAATGACTCTCTCTCATCATAGATGTTTCTCTCTCTCTCTCTCTCTCCGATCAATGATTCTCTCTCATTATAGATGTCTCTCTCTCTCTTTCTCTCTCTCTCTTTCTCTCTCTCTCCCCCTCTCCCTTCCTCTCTGAAATCAATACAAATACTTTTTAAAAATTAAAGGAAACAGACAATTGTACTTCAAATGAACAGTTGCAAAGGGATCTCAGAGTAGAGACGCGTGCTTTATTTTTTATTGATTTGAGAGAGAGAGGAGAGAGAGAGAGACATCAATGTGTTGTCCCACTTACTGGTGCATTCCTTGGTTGCTTCTTGTACATGCCCTGACCGGGGATCGAACCTGAAACCCAGAGCACATCGGGAGGACATCCTAACCCCGTGGTCGGCAAACTGTGGTTCTCTCGAGCCACTCGCAGCTCTTTGGCCCCTGGAGTGCGGCTCTTGCACAAAATACCGCGGCCTGGGCGAGTCTACGTCAAAGAAGTGGCATTAGCAGAAGTTGAAGTTTTAAAAAAATGTGGCTCCCCAAAGAAATGTCAATCGTTGTACGTACTATTGATGTTTGGCTCCGTGGACTCATGAGTTTGCAGACCACTGCTCTAACCGACCGAGCTACCCAGCCAGGGTGTGGGATCCAGGCTTTACAAACCACCAGAGAGGTCCACACCGTGCCCCCAGGTTTGCAGGCCTCCCCTACACCCACGTCCACACGCCCCTCTTCCAAAACTAGCCCCTGAGACTCCATAGTCCGGCCGTGGTCAAACTGCGGCCCGCGGGCCAGATCCGGCCCGTGCGGCTGTTCTCTCCGGCCCGTGGAGCCGGAAGAGCGGAGGGTTCTCTTGCTCTCCCCTCCGCTCCTTCCCCAGCAGCCCAAGAGGAGAGTGCCAGCGTGGTCAGGTTGCTTTTGTTCCGGCCCTCCCTCCGGTCCAGTGTAAGAACCCACGGTGGCCCTCGAGTCACAAAGTTTGCCCATCCCGGCTCCATAGTCACAGGCACCCTTCCCGGGCAATGCATTCGAAAGCATCATCCATCCTTGGGCATTTTTTCTGCAAGAAACACTCCTAACCCTCACGAGGTGTCACCTCCATGGCTAGAAGGCCACATGGACCGGGCCTCAGTAACATAACATATATAAATAAACATTCCTCCCCACGCACCTCGCCCCCCCCCGTGCACCTCGCACCCCCCTCCCCATGAACCACACCACCACCCCCGTGGGCACGAATGAGTCGGAGCCGCATAGGGTGCCATTTGCCAAATTGCAAATTGCCTGCCTTCGTTTTGGAGTGCTAATTGCCTGGCTTAGCACTTCCCGTGCTTTCATCTGCACGCGTGTAAAGTCTCGGGGAGTTAAATCCAGCCCCTTGTCACGCAGGTTGCACTGGAAAGCGCCACGCATGCGCGAGAAGGCAGCGGGAAGGGACAGTTAAAAAAAAAAAAAAGAGGAGCTGGCCCTGACCGGTGTGGCTCAGTGGCTAGAGCGTCGGCCTGCGGACCGAAGGGTCCCGGGTTCGATTCCGGTCAAGGGCGTGTACCCTGGTTGCGGGGACATCCCCAGTAGGGGGCGTGCAGGAGGCAGCTGAATCATGGACTGGCTGCCTCCTGCACGCCCCTCCCTGAGGATGGAGCCTGCAACCAAGGTCTATGCCCTTGACCGGAATCGAACCCGGGACCCTTCAGTCCGCAGGCCAAGACTCTATCCGCTGAGCAGCACCAGCCAGGGCCAGGTCACTGGTTTTTAATGGAAGAGATGGAGTGTCTGACTAACGGGGGGTTGTTTCTGTTTGTACCATTGCATCCCAATGCGTTGTTCCTTCTGAAATCCTTGGGCGAACAATCTGGAATTTCATCTTTCCTGCTCCACGTCATAATCGTCACAGACCCAGAATTTTTATTTGTTTGCCTGTCAACCTCCCAAAGCAGTAATTTCGCGTCTCATCCTCCACGTCTCATTTTTTTTGTCTCCTCACCCTTCTCCCTCCCTTCGATCTCACCCAGGGGTGGGCAAACTTGTTGCCTCGAGGGCCACCTTGGGTTCTTACACTGGACCGGAGGGAGGGCCGGCACAAAAGCAGCCTGACCACGCTGGCACTCTCCTCTTGGGCTGCTGGTGAAGGCGCGGAGGGGAGAGCAAGAGAACCCTCCGCTCTTCCGGCTCCGCGGGCCGGATAGAACAGCCGTACGGGCCGGATCCGGCCCGCGGGCCGTAGTTTGCCCACGGCTGATCTAACCTGGGATATTTTCGTTTACTACCAGGCGCTTTAATGGAAACCGTTCAAACAGATGAGCCCTGATTTTGGGGGGGGTTCAAAGGAAGAGGTATCCTTTCTGGGTTACTTTCCTAGTCTATGGACCCGTATGATTCCTGGGGTCCCGTTCTTTATGCTTTTGGGGGGTTTTCAAAACTCTCACAGCCTGCAGCCAGCTCCCATCCTGAGTCAACCTGCCAAGTGCTTAATGCGCGTGTAATTTAATTTTACTAGCGAGTTGGCCTCGGTACAGGGGGTTTTGCAAGATGCAACCAAAATGTGAACAAAATCCCCAACAACAACAACAAAAAATATGTGTTTTTGTCCAGAAGGAACTCACTAAAAATGACAGAACTGGGTCAGGATGTAAAAGCTCTTTGCTTGCCCAGTTGGCGTGGCTCAGGGGTTGGGCGTCGACCTAGGAACCAGGAGGTCAGGGCACATGCCCGGGTTGCGGGTTCGATCCCCAATGTGGGGCGTGCAGGAGGCAGCCCATCAGTGATTCTCTCTCCTCATTGATGTTTCTCTCTCTCTCTCTCTCTCTCTCTCTCTCTCTCTCTCTCTCTCTCCTCTCTCCCTCTCCCTTCCTCTCTGAAATGAATAAATTTGTATATTTCATTTTTTAATTAATCTATTTATTTTATTGATTATAGAATCACATAATTGTCCTCATCCCCCCCTTCCCATCCCAAACCCCTCCCTACATATGCCCCCACCCCCCTGTTGTCCATGGCCACTGGCTGGGCCCATGTGCATGCACACAAATCCTTTGGTTGATCTCTTCCCCTTCCCCCCACCCTCCCCTGCCTTCCCTCTGAGGTTTGAGAGTCTGATCGCTGCTTCTCTTTCTCTGGGTCTGTGTTTGTTCATCCCGTTTATGTTGTTCATTATTTCCTCTAAATGTGTGAGGTCATGTGATCCAATAAATACCCTTGTAAGAACCTAAACCGCCACAGGCCATAATGGTTATGCTGAGAGGCCAATGAGTCGGTCTGTAGTGAGTTCCTTTCTGGGCCAACGGTTCTTTTGAGTCCCAATTTCAGTGTCAAATAGTTCCTCATGTGTACATGTCAGCCATGCTATTTCAGATCCGGTTGGCGGGCAAACGGTGGCGATGCAGGTCCGACCCTCTCTGGTTTGGTCCTGGGCATCCTTCCGCGACACGCAGCTGCCGTCTGCTGGTGTGGCGAGGCGTCCTCAGCGTCTTCCACCTCTGAACTGTGTCTCTTCCGTCTTCATGGCTGGAGCACTCCTGTCCGTTCCTCTCGGTTACCGGGTTCCAGGTGGTCTCGGCGTTGTTTTCTCACTTCCGGGGACTTCTGCCCTTCCTGGGTGCAGACTGTCTCACAGCCAGCTGGGTCTCCTCGCCAAATTTTCTAAATGTGTATATTTTAAACGTTCGACCTTCATCATCTGCATAGTTTATCAGGGAAGAAAAAAAAAGAAATGTAGGCAGAAAGAGATGGGGAAAACTTGTAAAAATGGCTTGTAAAACTTGTAAAAAAGCAATCATCAAACAAATACAAAATAACAAAGAAGCATGCTAAAAATGCAGTCCTTGACTCTGAGAAATTCCGGTTCTAGTTACGACATTCTTGCAAGATTTTATTTATTTTTTTAAATATATATTTTATTGGTTTTTTACAGAGAGGAAGAGAGAGGGATAGAGAGCTAGAAACGTCAATGAGAGAGAAACATCGACCAGCTGCCTCTTGCACACCCCGCACTGGGGATGTGCCCGCAACCAAGGCGCATGCCCTTGACCGGAATCGAACCCGGGACCCTTGAGTCCGCAAGCCGACACTCTATCCACTGAGCCAAACCAGCTTTGGCTCTTGCAAGATTTTAGTGCGCGTAGGTCTTCGCTGCCTGCACCCATGACGACTTCCCTCCTGCACACTCACACACACACACACACACACACACACACACAGCCACCTCTGTGCGTGTGCAAGCAGCCATTCGCATTTCCCATACTGCACCGCGCTCAGACAGCTCCCTGCTTTTTTTAAGGAAATTTCCCAGAAAGCACCAGTGCGTGAGCCCCCCCCCCCCTTAAGCCCCAGCTCTCTTCATCCTGCCCTCGCCCCCCAGCGAGGCAGCGAGAAGCAGAGAGCTTAAGCCTCTCTCTATAGATCCGGGGCCCAAGTACATTCCAGCGGTGTTTCTTCTTCTAAGACACGCCTGTCACATTCAATCTCCACGGTTCGCGTTTTCCCCCCACTCCCCTCCCCTCCCCTAAACCCTAAGTCTCAGCAATCCCTCCGACCCGGAGTAGGAGAGGGTATGTGTGTTCCTTGGCTGGCTGGGGCCGGGGGACCCCCTGCCCGCCCACCCGTCCCCAGAAAAATTATAAGCTGATGGGAGGGCCACGTGGTGTGTCCGTTGATGCAGAATCGTGCCATCGTCGCTGCCCCCTCTGTCTCTGGCCTGGTCCACCTTTGCTGTTGGCTATTGCTTCTCCTGCCGTTGAGAGGTGAACCTGGTCCCCCCAAGAAGCAAGTGCAGGCTGCACCCCACCTTCCCGGGGTCTCGCCGGGCGGCTGATCACAGCCAGGCCGCCAAACAGGAGTCTTTATTCTCCCTCTATTGTCCCGGGACGCACAGCCGGGAGCCCCAGCCTGCCGGGGGCTTAAGCGCCGTCACGTTGATGTCATTATTTTCTGATTGTCGCCAGCTCCCCCGGGTACAGGCCCACGTGGACCGGGAAGGGCTGGCCTGCCCTTGGCAGGGGACCCTTTGGGACAGCAGCGCCGGGACCGCCTGCACCAGCCGTGGGCGAACTACGGCCCGCGGGCCGGATCCGGCCCGTGCGGCTGTTCTCTCCGGCCCGCGGAGCCCAAAGAGCGGAGGGTTCTCTTGCTCTCCCCTCCGCTCCTTTGCCAGCAGCCCGAGATGAGAGTGCCAGCGTGGTCAGGCTGCTTTGGTTCCGGCCCTCCGGTCCGGTGTAAGAGCCCATGGTGGCCCTCGAGACAAAAAGTTTGCCCACCCCTGGCCTGCACGGTGGGCCCGGAGCCAGGACACTGCACTAGGTCATCCATCGGTGCGCTGCGCAGCGCATCCCGCTACGTAACGTGGCCTCCGTCTTGTGGGGTGAACCTTATCCCTTATCGGGGCCACTAGCAAATGCGTACAGAGCAGGTTTTTTAAAAATATATTTTTATCGATATTTTACAGAGAGGAAGAGAGAGAGAGAGAGCTAGAAATGTCGATGAAAGAGAAACATCGACCAGCTGCCTCCTGCACACACCCCACCGGGGATGTGCCCGCCACCAAGGTCCATGCCCCTGACCGGAATCGAACCCGGGACCTTTCAGTCCGCAGGCCGACGCAGAGCAGGTTTTTCGGGGTCTTTGGGAGCCGATCCGGTGCGTCTGGGTCGCTGTGCTCCGTCTACATCCGTGGTCCCCAACCTCTCTCTGGCCACGCCCCACGCAAGGGGCATCTCTGTGGTCCTGATGCCACTCCTGTGACCTGTCAGGAAGGCTCCGAGAGAGAGAGAGAGAGAGAGAGAGAGAGAGAGAGAGAGAGAGAGAGAAGAGAGAGAGAAAAGAACAGGAAGGACTGGGGAAGAAATCGCTAAGAAATTGTTTTAGCCAAAACTGGATATTGGGCTCAGTGGATAGAGCGTCGGCCTGCGGACTGAAGGGTCCCGGGTTCGATTCCGGTCAAGGACACCTGCCCGGGTTGCAGACTCGAGGCAGCCGGTCCATGAATCTCTCTCATCAGTGATGTTTCTATTTCTCTCTCCCTCTCCCTCTCCCTTCCTCTCTGAAATCAATAAAAAATATATAAAGAAATAAAAATATTTTTTTTAAAAAAAAAGCAATGGAAAAATTATCTTGGTGTGAAGATTTTTTTTTTTAAAAAAAGGAATTAGTTGCTTATTCAAAGTGGGTGAACAGTCCTTAATTCGGGACGGGGGGGTGGGGTGTGCAGTAAGAGGAAGGCAATTCTACATTATCTCTGCCCACTCCTTCCTGCCTCTCAGCCCAGAACCTGGCATGCCGCTGGGCCTCTTAGAAAATACCTTTGCTTGCCCAAACCGGTGTGGCTCAGTGGATAGAGCGCCGGCCTGCGGACTGAAGGGTCCCG
The DNA here is from genome assembly GCA_963924515.1 of Vespertilio murinus. Lineage (NCBI taxonomy): Eukaryota > Metazoa > Chordata > Mammalia > Chiroptera > Vespertilionidae > Vespertilio > Vespertilio murinus. The sequence continues at coordinate 5,342,385 of OZ004722.1, forward strand.
GGTTCGATTCCGGTCAGGGGCACGTACCTTGGTTGCGGGCACATCCCCGGTGGGGGGTGTGCAGGAGGCAGCTGGTCGATGTTTCTCTCTCATCGATGTTTCTAACTCTCTATCCCTCTCCCTTCCTCTCTGTAAAAAAAATAAATAAAATGTATTGTTTTAAAAAAAGAAGAAGAAGAAAAGAAAATACCTTTGCTATTTTTTCTCCCAGATAAAAGGAGCGGTAAGGGCCAGAACACGCTCAGGAAGAAAACAAAAATCTTCATTTGAGGAAGGTTCACAGGCCGAGCAGCTGCCCAGGTTTTTTTTCAAAGGCCCCTCTGACCTCCTTTTGAAGTCTCTCCTCCCCCCCCTGTACCCCCCGGAGAACCCCCTCGCAGCATGAGGCCACCCCCAATTCTCCCCTGGGCCCACGTGCTGGCCATGGGCTGGGGGGGGGTCCCCCAAATGCAATGCCTCTCCATCCCCAAATTCCCCCACGACCCCGCCATCGGGCCCGGGGCCCCCTAAGCTCTCTCCGGAGATTCTTCAACGATACTCACAAGGTTCCTGAGAGTTCCCCCCCCACCCCCTTTTCGGCTGAACCCCCTCCAACAAAGGCCGGGCCAATCTCTCCCAACCTCCGGGGTCCTCTCTGAAAAACGCAAGTCATTTTGTCCGGACATTGGAAAATGTCTTGATTGAGTTGTCTTGCTCCTTGGGGGCCCGGGCCCGCGCCCCCCTGCGGCGGTAATAAGAAGGGGACCCCCCGCTGGGCCCCCCGAAGAATTGCCATTTGGCGGAGAGAGAGGCTTTTCTTTCGGGAGCCCGGGGAGGAAAATGAGCGGGTATTAGTGTCCAAACATTTCAGCACGCTCCCCCGGCCGCGCACAAAAGGGGACTGATTTGCGGCAAATTTCCACTGATTTTCCGAAAGTATTTACCTTCCCCGGAGAAGCTCGGCCGATCGCTGTAATGGCATAGCGGAGGGGAGGGGGCGAGATGGGGGGGCGGGGAGGGAGGAATGACCATTTCAGAACCCAGTTTTATAGACGTATGTGTGTGTGTGTATGTGTATTTCTGAGCGGGCTTCTTCTGAATAAAAGATAAACCCTCTGCTGGTGGCTAGGCGTTTATGGATATGTGGATACATTTAAAAATATATATATACCGTATTTGCCAGCATATAAGACGACCCTTTGGCCCTGAAAAATATGCCTCCAAGTGAGGGGTAGTCTTATACGGCGAGTATATAACAAACTCTGTATTTTTAGTGGAAATGTTAGGGGGTCGTCTCATACGCCGAGTCTCTTATACGCCGGCAAATACGTATTTTTCAGGGCCAAAAAATCGTCTTATACGCCGGCAAATACGGTGTGTGTATATATATATATATATATATATTTTTTTTTTTAATTGATCTCAGAGAGGAAGGGAGAGGGCAAGAGAGAGAGAGAGACATCGGGGGTGAGAGAGAATCATGGATCGGCTGCCTCCTGCACCCCCACTCCTGGGGATCGAGCCCGCAACCTGGACGTGTGCTCAAACCCGGGACCCTTCAGTAGTCCCCAGGCCGATGCTCTATCCACTGAGCCACACCAGCCAGGGCGATAGGTGGCCACTTCTAAGATGGTGGGCTTGTACTTCTCATTGTTATCTCTCTTTTTTAAAAATATATATATATATATATATATATATATACATATATATATTGATATTGATATTTTACAGAGCTAAAGGGAGAGAGATAGAGAGCTAGACACGTCGATGAGAGAGAAACATCCACCAGCTGCCTCCTGCACACCCCCCACTGGGGATGTGCCCACAACCAAGGTACATGCTCTTGACCGGAATCGAACCTGGGACCTTTCAGTCCCCAGGCCGACGCTCTATCCACTGAACCACACCAGCCAGGGCAATAGGTGAATAATTCTAAGATGGTGGGCTTGTACTTCTCATTGTTATCTCTTTTAATATATATATATATATATATATATATATATATATATATATATATTGTTGATATTTTACAGAGAGGAAGGGAGAGAGATAGAGAGCTAGAAACGTCGATGAGAGAGAAACATCGACCAGCTGCCTCCTGCACACTTTCCCTACCAGGGATGTGCCCTCAACCAAGGTACATGCCCTTGACCGGAATCGAACCCGGGACCCTTCAGTCCGCAGGCTGATGCTCTATCCACTGAGCCACACCGGTTTCGGCCTCATTGTTGTCTTAAACGAGGAAAGACCCCGCACAGCCCCAAGGAGGACAGTTCACATCGGTAGATATCGGTTAGATATAAGAAAGCACTCTGGCCCTCACCGGTGTGGCTCAGTGGATAGAGCATCAGCCTGCGGACTGAAGGGTCCCGGGTTCGATTCCGGTCAAGGGCATGGACCTTGGTTGCAGGCACATCCCCAGTGGCGGGTGTGCGGGAGGCAGCTGGTCCATGTTTCTCTCTCATGGACATTTCTAGCTCTCTATCCCTCTCTGTTCCTCTCTGTAAAATATCAATAAAATATATATTTTTAAAAAACAGCAGCAAAATTATAGCTTTGAAGTAGCAACGAAAATAATTTTATGGATGGGGGTCAGCACAACACGAGGAACTGTATTCAAGGGTCGAGGCATTAGGAAGGTTGAGAGCCACTGTCTCAGACCCTTCTCCTGATCGCATTACTCGATCAATATCATTTAAAAAAAAATATGTTTGTATTGATTTCCAAGAGGAAGGGAGAGGGAGGGAGGGAGAGAGAGAGAGAGAGAGAGAAACATCAGTGATGGGAGGGAATCATCTATCAGCTGCCTCCCACACGCCCCCTACTGGGGATCGAACCCACAACCCGGGCATGTGCCCTGACCGGGAATCGAACCGTGACCTCCTGGTTCCTAAGTTGATGCTCAACCACTGGGCCACGCCAGTAGGGTGAAGCGATCGTGATTAACATCCCAGGCGTCTTCGGTGTGATTACGGGATTCGATTTTCTGTATAAGATAACCCCCAACTTTTAGGGCATCGCCATCTTTGCTAACTGGCAGGAATGTCTGTCCTGGCCCCGGTGCTTTCTGGGGACTTGACCCCCACTTATGACATGTGCGCTGTTTGAGGGCTTTTGTGGAATTCTATTTTTTTCTTTTTTTTTCTTTTTTGCAAAGGTCCGAGGCGTTACTTGTCTAAGTTTGGGTCTTGTAGGACCAGGCGACCGGGATATGCCAGTGGGAAACCCAAAGTTTTCTAAATGTACGCGAGCCCAGATTAAGAACGCGGTAATTAATTCCCTTTGACCCCGCGCTGCAATCGCGTTCTGAAGCTGTCATAAAGAGAAAGGGGCCGGGGAGGAGAAGAGAGGCGGTGTAACAATGCAATTAAACTCTCGTAATGAGGTCAGGATTTGGACTTGTTGCAACTGATATCAGCGAGAAGGGCCCTGTATGGATGGTCGGGCTTCTTTTTTTTTCCTTTTTCACGCGTGCTTCTTTTTGGTTGTTGTTGTTTAACTCTTTACTGCCGTACACTGAGGGGCCAGAGGATGAGGATGATCTCTGATCGCATAACAATTGGGCCACTCAGTGTATGCTATATAATAAAAGGCTAATAGGCAAATTGTCCCCTCTACCAGGAGTTTGACCAGCAGGAAGGCCGGCCGACCGCCCATGTCCCCTCCCCCTGGCCAGGCTGGCCAGACCCCACCCATGCACGAATTCATGCACCGGGCCTCTAGTCCAGCCATGGGCAAACTAAGGCCCGCGGGCCAGATATGGCCCGTTCGGCTGTTCTATCCGGCCCGCGGAGCCGAAAGAGCAGAGGAGGGTTCTCTCGCTCTCCCCTCGCTCCTTCACCAGCAGCCCAAGAGGAGAGTGCCAGCGTGGTCAGGCTGCTTTTGTTCCGGCCCTCCGGTCCGATTTAAGAACCCATGGTGGCCCTCGAGTCAAAAAGTTTGCCCACCCCTGGTCTAGTATATAACTATACACACACACATATATGCACACACACACTCACACACTGAGTGGCCAGATTATTATGCATTTGGAGATCATCATAATCTGGCCGCTCCATGTATATATACTTCTTTGAAACATCTATAAGTATTGTGCATTACACTTTTTTTTCATCTTTATTGATAAAAAGTATTTCAACCGGAAGTCTCAGACAGATAGAGTTGACTTGCTGAGACCGCTTTGGCTCAGTGGTAGAGCGTCAGTCTGAGGACTGAAAGGTCCCGGGTTCGATTCCGGTCAAGGGCATGTACCTTGGTTGCGGGCACATCCCCGGTAGGGGGCGCGCAAGAGGCAGCTGGTCAATGTTTCTCTCTCATCGACGTTTCTAGCTCTCTGTCTCTCTCCCTTCCTCTCTGTAAAATATCAATAAAATATATTTTTAAAATATATAGGTCCTCCTTCCCCCCCATAAACCTCTTCCAGCCGGCTCCCATCCCTTTCTCCCCACCCCCACCTCAGGCCCTCACCACCCCATTGTCTGAGTCCACAGGTTATGCATATATGCCTACAGGCTCATGGGTTCCTCTCTTCCCACCCACCCTCCCCTACCCCAACCTCCCTCCCTTCTGATGATCACAAAATGACAGTTATATTTTTCCCCCCAGGGAGAAACAATCAGTTGGCTCAGACAAGTGATGGTTGTTGGTTTTTTTCCTCTTTTTTCTGCAAAGCAGGAAAGCGTGAGAGTAGCAGAAAGGGTTCAGGCCTGAGAGTCCAGGCGTTTGTCTTGTCTCCTGCGTGATGGCTCTTAATTTGCAGGTGTCTCCGGTGAGCGGGGCCAGGGGGGGGGGGTGCCGCCGGCTGGCTGGCGGGCCTCTGGCCCCAGGTGTCCTGCTAAATGGCTGAGGGCACGGAGAGGCGGCTCCGAGTGTCTCTGAGCCTCAGCTCCCTCGTTCATCAACATCAAGGGGGGGAAGAATGCCATGCACAGCCCTCGCCTCGCTGGTGTGGCTCAGTGGTTAGAGCGCCAGCCTGCCGACGGAGGGTCCCGGGTTTGGTTCCGGTCAAGGACGCACGCCCGGGTTGCTGGCCCCATCCCCAGGAGGCAGCTGATCCGTGGTTCTCCCTCGTCATTGATGTTCCTATCTCTCTCTTCCTCTCTGAAATCAATAAAAAATATATTTTATAGAAATAGATTACCATTCATGGTACCGTATTTGCCGGCGTATAAGACGATTTTTTGGCCCTGAAAAATACGTATTTGCCGGCGTATAAGATGACTGGGCATATAAGACGACCCCCTAACATTTCCACTAAAAATATAGAGTTTGTTATATACTCGCCGTATAAGACTACCCCCCACTTGGAGGCATATTTTTCAGGGCCAAAAAGTCGTCTTATACGCCGGCAAATACGGTATATCTCATCATGAAAGGGGATCCGTTTGATCTAAGTCATCCTATCAGGAATGTGTCAGACTGGTTCTCTCCGAAAAGATTTAAGTCTGTTCGAGGCCAACTCTTGTCTGTCTAAGACTCTGACCAATTCTCTTAGCAAATGGCTGTGGTTGAGAGCATGCATCGGAAGACCGTTCGTCTTGGTTCAAAATCGGCTTGGCACAAATAGTCAAAAAGCATGGATGAGCCCTACCTTGTTTGGTTCGGTGGATAGAGCATCGGCCTGTGGACTAAAGGGTCCCAGGTTCGATTCCAGCCGAGAGCACATGCCTGGGTGGTAGGCTCAATCCCCAGTAGGGGGCGTGCAGGAGGCAGCTGATGGATGATTCTCTCTCATCAATGTTTCTGACTCTCTATCCCTCTCCCTTCCTCTCTGTTAAAAATCAATAATTATATATATATAATTATTGATAAAATTATTGGAAAATATATATATATTTTTTTTTAATTATGACAACAAGAAAAAATATCCTACTTTCGCACCCCATGATGACGGCTGGTGTGAGAATGAGAAAATATCCCAGGTGGTAAGACATCCTGTGAAACCCCCGAATCCTGATAAAATCTAGTCCTCTCTCTACTCACCCCCCCATCCCCCCGCTACAGAGCCGTTCCCACCATGAGGACTATTAGTTTGGGGTAGATGGCCGAGGGCGGGGCCTCCCAAGCCTCTTCTTCCTTTTTTTAAATATATTTTATTGATTTTTCACAGAGAGGAAGGGAGAGAGATAGAGAGCTAGAAACATCGATGAGAGAGAAACATCCATAAGCTGCCTCCTGCACACCCCCCACTGGGGATGTGCCCGCAACCAAGGCACATGCCTCTGACCGGAATCGAACCCGGGACCCTTCAGTCCGCAGGCCGACGCTCTACCCACTGAGCCAAACCGGTTTCGGCTCCTCTTCCTCGTTGAGTGACATGCTCGGGGCCACCGGCACTCCCCACCCCGGGGCCTGGCGCTCAGCATTTTACATCTCTCCGAAAGGCTCTCTCTCTCTTCTCTCTCTACGCAGCAAACGCCCACCCTCCTGGGGTCTCCCCCGGCCGACCCCCGCCTCCTCCCCAACAAGTGATCAGCGCTGATTACTATTCCAGGAAGGCATGAGCGGCGCCGGGACGCAAAGAGACAAGGCGAGCACCTTCTCCTTCTGTGAAAATAATTATCCAGCTTCATAATTATTATCTCCACGACTCGCTCGGATTGATTGAGGAAGGGCAAAGGGAAGGGGGGACGTGTCTCTCGGATCTCCATGCAAGGGAGCAGTCCCGAGCAAGGTCGCCCTGTCCGTGTCAGCGGGCGGGTACTGTTGGCATGTCCGGAGCCCGGCTTACATGCATGTGTGTGTCCTCTGAGTTTGTTTATCCCCCCACCCCCCTGGAAAGGAATTATGGCATTGCGGGCCACAGCAAAGCCTGTCTCCTTGCCTAAGTAATAATGTGAGGGGCTGAAGAAACCGGTGTGGCTCAGTGGATAGAGCGTCCGTCTGCGGACTGGAGGGTCCCGGGTTCGATTCCGGTCAAGGGCATGTGCCTTGGTTGTGGGCACATCCCCTGTAGGGGGTGTGCAAGAGGCAGCTGGTCCATGTTTCTCTCTCATGGACGTTTCTAGCTCTCTAGCTCTCTCCCTTCCTCTCTGTAAAATGTCAATAAAATATATTTTTTTTTAAATAAATAATGTGAGGGGCTGATCAATATAGACGGTGAACCCCAAGAGAGTTCTGTCCCCCTCCCTGTAGATACAGTGGGAAGAATTTTGGCGGGGGGGGGGTGAGGGGGATAGGAGAAGGACTTTTTAAAAAGTCATGATAGGTTCCTTGTTTTTATTTATTTTTTAAATATAGTTTTATTTTTTTTAAATATATTTTATTGATATTTTACAGAGAGGAAGGGAGAGAGATAGAGAGCTAGAAACATCCATGAGAGAGAGACATTGACCAGCTACCTCCTGCACACCCCCCACAGGGGATGTGCCTGCAACCAAGGTACATGCCCTTGACCGGAATCGAACCCGGGACCTTTCAGTCTGCAGACCGACGCTCTACCACTGAGCCACACCGGTTTCGGCTATGTCAGTGCTTTTGAACGTATGCATGTAGCCAGTTTAATCAGCGCTGGCTTCCATTGAAGGATAATCAAGGAGGCATAACAAAATATGCCATTGAAAAAGAAATGGGGCCCTAACCGGTGTGGCTCAGTGGATAGAGCATCGGCCTGCAGACTCAAGGGTCCCAGGTTCGATTCCGGTCAAGGGCATGTACCTCCGTTGCGGGCACATCCCCAGGAAACAGCTGATGGGTGTTTCAAACTCTCTGTCCCTCTCCCTTCCTCTCTGTAAGAAAATCAATGCAATATATATATATTTTTTTAAAAAAAAAGAAAGAAATGGGGACCTGCCAGTATGATTCTGCGATTGAGCGTCGACCTATGAGGAGGTCACGGTTCGATTCCCGGTCAGAGCACATACCCAGGTTGCAGGCTCGATCCCCGGGAGGGGGCGTGCAGGAGGCAGCCAGTCAATGATTTTCTCTCATCATTGACGTCTCTATCTCTTTCCCCCTCTCCCCTCCTCTCTGAAATCAATAAAAAAAAATACATTCTTTAAAAAAAAAAAAAGAAAGATCACAGAAGGAGACAGTTTTTCTGTTCTGTGTGTTCTGTACCCACTCTGGCCTCGGGAACGTACTAGAACAGTACGTTCTAGTTCTTTACTTAATCACCCGCCTAAAATAAAATAATGACGATTAGCCAAGGTATCTCTTAATGGCATTCTACTTTCCTGGAAGCATGCTTTAAAAAAAAAAAAAAGAAAGAAAGAAAGAAAGAAAGAAAGAAAGAAAGAAAGAAAGAAAGAAAGAAAGAAAGAAAGAAAGAGAAAGAAAGAAAGAAAGAAAGAAAGAAAAGAAAGGAGTCAGTGGCAAGCGATGGTCTTTTCCCTGCAAGGAGAGAGAGGCATCGTAGATTACAAACCCTCAGCGGAAGTTGGCACGGGAACAGGAAGTGTGTGAACCCAGGGGGTTCCTGTGTCTCAGCTCATCCCGGGCTGGATGGGACAGGGGCCTTGGGTGGCGGGTGGGATGGAACTCCTTCATCCGAGGAGCAGTCGCGATGTTTGATGGGTTTAACTCGTGCCCCCAGCATCCCCTGTGCTGGCTGCTGTCATTCATCTGGTTCTCGTCTCGCTCATCCACTTTGGTTTCACCACGTTCCTTATCGGCATCCAGTCCTTGGCCCTTCATATTCCAACTGTTCTTCCTCCCTTCTCGCTTCCAATTGCCTTCCTTCCTTCCCTATCCTTCCTTCCTTCCTTCCTTCCTTCCTTCCTTCCTTCCTTCCTCATCCTTCCTTCCTTCCTTCCTTCCTCTTCCTTCCTTCCCCTTCCTTCCTTCCTTCCTTCCTTCCTTCCTTCCTTCCTTCCTCCCTCATCCTTCCTTCCTTCCTCTTCCTTCGTTACTTTCTTCCTTCTCTCCCTCCTTCCTTCCTTCCTCCCTTCCCTCCTTCCTTCCTTCCTTCATCTTCCTTCCTTCCTTCATCTTCCTTCCTTCCTTCTTTCCTTCCTTCCTTCCTTTCTTCCTTCCTTCTCTCCTTCCTTCCTTCCTTCTCTCCTTCCTTCCTTCCTTCCTTCCTTCCTTCCTTCCTTCTCTCCTTCCTTCTTTCCTTCTCCTTCCTTCCTTCCTTCCTTCCTTCCTTCCTTCCTTCCTTCCTTCCTTCCTCTTCTTTCCTTCCTTCATCTTCCTTCCTCTTCCTTCCTTCCTTCCTTCCTTTTTTTTTTTTTTTCAGTATTCCCTATCCGTTTTCATCCGGGAATTTCATTTCCATCTCAGAACCTGTTTGAACTCCACCCAGAACATTTCATCAGCAGTTCTGGTGCATGCTCTCACCCGATCGGGGCGCTTTCACATGACGCCTCAAACCTTCTCAGGCTCAATGTTGAGAAGGGCTTGCGATGCATGAAGTTCTTCAACTAGGAAGAGGAGCTCTTGCCCTAGCTGGTGTGGCTCCGTGGATAGAGCCTCAGCCTGCCGACGGAAGGGTCCCGGGTTCGATTCCAGTCAAGGGCACGGGCCTTGGTGGCAGGCTCCATCCCCGGCTCTGGTGGGGGTGCCGGTGGGAGAATCAGCCGATCAGTGATTCTCTCTCAATGATGATTCTCTCTCATCCACGTTTCTCTCTGTCTTCCCCTCTCTCTTCCCCTCTCTCTAAAAATCAATGGGGCCCAAACCGGTGTGGCTCAGTGGATAGAGCGTCGGCCTGGGGACTGAAAGGTCCCAGGTTCGATTCCGGTCAAGGGCATGCACCTTGGTTTCGGGCACATCCCCAGTAGGGGGCGTGCAGGAGGCAGCTGGTGGATGTTTCTCTCTCATCGATGTTTCTAACTATCCCTCTCTCTTCCTCTCTGTAAAAAAAATCAGTAAAATATATATATTTTTAAATAAAAATCAATGGGAACATGCCCTCCTGGGCCACGGAGTGTGTCCAGCCGTACCCCCACCCCAACTTCTGTTCTTTTCCTCTCTCAATTCTGCAGTGGTGTGTGGATGCCCTCTCATTGGTGTCGGGGTCTTTTCTCTCCCCCCCTTCCCCATCGCTTTCTCGTCAAAAACATCATGGCGAGGTTCTGCCGCAACAAGCATTCTTCTGTTCAAATTTATATCAATTAGTGGAGGACAGTCATTCAATCGGATGGTCTCCGGGATGCCGAGAGACCCGCGGCCATGTCAACGTGACGGCCTCTCCCCTTCTCTCTCCGCCAAGAGCGATTTTTTTTTATAACAAGGGGGCCGTGGAAAGACTCGCTGCCTTCATAATTACTTATTGATCATAGCCAATGCCACGGCGGGGCCCCGGGCTCAGTCCGAGGTCAGCAAATCAGGGCGGGGGGGCGGGGGTCCCCTCTGTCAGGATTCCGAAGGGGGAACGAGAGAGCCACGAAGGAGATGCTTTTCATTTGCAAAAGCAGGTTAACCTGGGCGGCCGGAGCACCCACTTAGGGGCAACCTCGGAATCCAGATCCCTGCCGAACCGGTGTGGCTCAGTGGGTAGAGCGTCGGTCTGCGGACTGGAAGGTCCCGGGTTCGATTCCGGGCAAGGGCATGTACCTTGGTGGCGGGCACGTCCCTGGTGACGGGTGTGCAGGAGGCAGCTGGTTGATGTTTCTCTCTCATCAACGTTTCTAGCTCTATCTCTCTCCCTTCCTCTCTGTAAAATATCAATAAAATATATATTTTTTTAAAAATTCAGATCCCACCTCTTCCTGGCACAGCTCATGCAAAAACACTGCAGAGGCCCAGCTGGGAGTTTAGGAGACTCGGGGACCGGGACCATGCTTCTGAAACCCCACGCGGCTGTTTTATTTTATTTTTTAAAAAATATATTTTATATATATATTTTAATATATTTTATTGATATTCTACAGAGAGGAAGGGAGAGCGATAGAGAGCTAGAAACATCGATGAGAGAGAAACATCCACCAGCTGCCTCCTGCACACCCCCCACCGGGGACATGCCCACAACCAAGGTCCATGCCCTTGACCGGAATCGAACCCGGGACCCTGCAGTCCGCAGACCGACGCTCCATCCACTGAGCCACACCGGTTTTGGCAATTTTAAAAAAATATATTTTATTGATTTTTTTTTTTTTACAGAGAGAGGGGCAGACAGTTAAACATCGATGAGAGAGAATCATCGGATCAGCCGCCTCCTGCACACCCCCTACTGGGGATGTGCCCACAACCAAGGTACATGCCCTTGACCGGAATCGAACCTGGGACCCTTCAGTCCACAGGCCGACGCTCTATCCACTGAGCCACACCAGCGCTGTTTTAATGAACTAACCCTGCTCCAGCCAGCGCTCCTGCCTTGCTTGCTGGAGACACCATTAACCCGCGTGCCCTGAAACGCCCATTAGAACCCATTTGGACACAAGTACCAGGCCACCGTCACAATTAGAGACAGTCCTTCCCCGTCTAATTGACTTTCCCGCGGCTCATGCAGGCGCCACGCGGGGTCTGCATAGAACTCCCCGCAGACCAGCCACTTAGTGGAAAGAAGAAACTCTCAGAGAACGGCCTTATTGTACTTGGGGGGGAGTGTTTCCATTAGTTGTACGGTTTCTTCCTAGAATAGAAAGAAAAATGCCCACTGACGCCAATATATATATATATATATATATATATATATATATATATATATATATATGTGTGTGTGTGTGTGTGTATATACATATATATACATATATACATATATACATATGTGTGTGTATATATATATTTTATTGATTCCAGAGCGAAAGGGAGAGAAGAGAGAGAGAGAGAGAGAGAGAGAGAGAAACATCATTGATGAGAGAATCACTGATACGCTGCCTCCTGCACGCCCCCTACTGGGGATCGAGCCGGCAACCCGGGACCCTTCGGTCCGCAGGCCGAAGCTCTACCCACTGAGCCACACCTGCCCGGGCTGTCCAGTTTCTTTACCCCACATGGAGGCCTACACCTGTAAGGTCCCACGTTTCGCTGCCAACGCCCTCAGATGGGGCAGAGGGAGGAGGAGAGGGGGGGAGGGGGACCCCAGTTCTGCAGGGAGGTTTCTCACTTGGGGCTGGGGGTGCAAGGGCTGAGAATGTCTCGACCTCCCGAGAGAGCGCATCAAAGCTCACAGCCAGCTGAAACCGGTGTGGCTCAGTGGATAGAGCGTCGGCCTGCGGACTGAAGGGTCCCGGGTTCGATTCCGGTCAAGGGCATGGCCCTGGGTTGCGGGCACATCCCCAGTGGGGGGTGTCCAAGAGGCAGCTTCTCTCTCATTGATGTTTCTCGCTCTCTATCCCTCTCCCTTCCTCTCTGTAAAAAATAAATAAAAAATATTTTTAAAAATAATAATAATAAATGCTTACAGCTTTCTGGAGAGCGCAGGCATAACGGGTCTCAGGCTTTTCCCCCATCCCTACCCCCACCGCCTCCTCACCTGTCAAACCTGTCTTTAGCAGCCCTATGCCAGGCTGACAGCTCCCCCCGCCCCCCCAAGCCCCCCTGCATATGTAGATCGGCGGGGGGACCCCCCTGCCCCCCCAGATGCACGTACAGTAACTGCCGATGCGCGGGCGGGCGGAGCAGAGACAATGGAAAGCTGTCAGGCCCGCCAGCCAGCCGGGCGGCCGGCCGGGGCCGCTGACAGCCCGGGGCCTCGGAGGGTAAACTGCTTTGCTGGAACTAATTAAACAGATGAAATTATGACATGAATATGCAGATGCTGTTTGCGTTTCGCCATATGGTATTATTTCAGGTAAATCACTCGCGGGGGGGATCCCGCCCTCCCCCCCATGCCGCTGTAGGAGCCCCAAGAGAAGGAGGAGGAGGAGGAGGAGGAGGAGGAGGAGGAGGCTCCACGTGGCCCCCCTCCCGGTTGCCAAGGGAGACAGGGATGACACAGGCGCTGGGAGGGGGTGTGTGTGTGCAGTGTGTGTGTGTGTGTGTGTGTGTGTGTGTGTGTGTGTGGTGGTGGTGGTGGTGCAGAAGCCCTTACCATGCGGATGCCTTTATTTCTAAAGCAGCCATTCCCGGGTGCCCGGCCAGTGTGGCCCAGTGGTTTGGGCGGCGCGCCTAGGAACCCGAGGAGGTCACGGTTGGTTGGATGCACGGTCAAGGTCCTAGGTTGGTGGCTCCATCCCCAGTGTGGGGTACCCGGGGAAGAGCCCATCGATGAGTCTCTGTCATCACGGATGTTTCTATCTCACTGGCCCTCTCCCTTCCTCTCTGAAACCAATTATATATATATATATATATATATATATATATATATATATATATATACACACACACACACACACACACACACACACACACATATACATACATATGTATACACACACATATATATACATATATACATACACACATATACATATATAGATAGATATAGATACATATATATCTATACACACACATATATACATAGATAGATAGATAGATAGATATAGATATAGATATAGATAGATAGATATAGATATAGATAGATATATATATATATATATATATAGATATATATATAGATATATAGATATATTTTTAAGGGTAAATTCCTGCCCTAGCTGGTTTGGCTCAGTGGATAGAGCATCGGCCTGTGGACTTGAAGGGTCCCAGGTTCGATTCCGGTCAAGGGCACAGGTCCAGGTTGTGGGCTCCATCCCCAGGAGGGGGGACGTGCAGAAGGCAGCCGATCCGTCATTGATGTTTCTATCTCTCTCTCTCCTTCTCCCTTCCTCTCTGACATCCACAAAAATATTAAGAACAATGAAGTATCGATTCCTGAGAGTGAAACTTCTGGGTCTAAAGGAACACACGCTGCCCTGACCTGTGTGGCTCAGTGGATAGAGCGTCGGCCTGCAGACTCAAGGGTCCCGGGTTCGATTCCGGTCAAGGGCATGGACCTTGGTTGCGGGCACATCCCCAATAGGAGGCGTGCAGGAGGCAGCTGATGGATGTTTCTCTCTCGTCGACGTTTCTAACTCTCGATCCCTCTCCCTCTCTATAAAAAAAATCAATAAAATATATATTTTTAAATAAAATAAAGGAACACACGCTTTTGAATGTAACACAACTTCCAGATTGTTCCCCTGAAAAGGTAGCAAGCATCAGCATCTTCTGCGTGTCTCCCATCAGCAACCCGTGAGAGCGCCGTGTGCCCACGTCCCGGGGATGCTCTGGCCGGCTGCCAGCGTGTGAGTTTTGGTGCTGGCCTCACTTTGCCAAGTGAGGTAGGAAGAGGCTCATTATTTCGGTGGGCAGTGTGCGGAGAGTTAGGCCTCACTCTCTGGGCGCTGGTTGTGGGCCATGGTTTCCTCTTTCTGGATCTCTCTGCTGAGATGCAGTTCCCGTGTTTCCGCCAAGCGGTTGTCTGGCTCACACACGTGCGGGCCGGGAGATGGATTCTTTGCCTGTCGCGTGGACAGCGAGTATCTATCTCTTCCCAGGCTCTGTCTGTTTCCCCCCCAGAGCCTCTTCGTGTCTTAAAGTCTCTTTTTAAAAAAAAAAAAAAAAAAGGAAAGAAAGAAAAAAAAAGGCCTTTCCCACGCTGAGGTTATCCAAATATGCATTGAATGTTTAATTGGTTTATTTTTATACTTCCTTTTCCTTCTGGAAAAATCTTCTGGGCTGGTTTCAACGTTTTTTTTTTCTCTCTCCCCATGTGAACTTCAGATGTCTCCTGTCACATTCCTTACTGCAAAAAAAAAAAAAAAGCATTGGAGTTCTAATTAGGACGGTATAAAAGTGATAGCATAACTTGAAAACACTTGATATTTCTAGAATCGTGTGCGGTATAAATATTATAGACTCTTTCTAACTTGTTTCTTTTTTTATTATTATTGATTTCAGGGAGGGAGGGTGAGGGAGAGGGAGAGAGGAACATCAACAATGAGTGAGAGTCATGGATCGGCTGCCTCCCGCACGCCCCCTACTGGGGATGTGCCCGCAACCCAGGCCTGTGCCCTGACCGGGAATCGAACCGTGACCTCCTGGTTCGTAGGTTGATGCTCAACCACTGAGCCACACTGGCCGGGCTAACTTGTTTCTTGTTGTTGACTTTTAATACGATTTTGATTTTTTTCTTCAATGAAATCCTATGACTTCCTTGAGCTTTTGCTTTCTCATATTTATTGTGAATCCGTTTTTTTTTCTACCCTTGCACTTTTAATTGGGCAAGTATACATATCCACGTTACACCATCATTCTAATGATCTTCTTAATCCTAATAGATAATTAGTGGCTTCTCTTGGGTTTACCAAGTATGTATGTGCTCATATCTTCTGCCAATAAAGATACTTTTAGATCTTTTTTTTTTAGTAAGCAATGAAAAACCTCCCTTTTTTTTTTTTCTCATTGAAAGGGTCTAAGAATGCATATTCCCCGGAGTCCATTCCAATACATTTAAGAAATCTCTTTTATTTTAGAGAGAGTGGAAGGGAGGCAGGAATGGAGAAAGGGAGGGAGGGAGGGAGGGAGGGAGGGAGGGAGGGGGAGAGGGAGAGAGAGAATTCTACTTATTTATGCATTTATTGGTTGTTTGGTTGATTCTTATATGTGCCCTGACTGGGAATCGAACCCACAATCTTGGTGCATCCATCAGTATGATACTCTAACCAACTGAGCTAACAGCTAGGACTTAAGGAATCTCTCTCTCTTTTTAAAAAAATATATTGTATTGATTTTTTACAGAGAGGAAGAGAGAGGGATAGAGAGTTAGAAACATCCATGAGAGAGAATCATCCACCAGCTGCCTCCCGCACATCCCTGGGACCCTTCAGCCCACAGGCTGATGCTCTACCCACTGAGCCACACCGGCTTCGGCATGGCCAGCATTTGGAAGGAGAGCAAGCATTCCTGAGGGCACGGGAGGTTTGCACCTGTAACATTTCGGGGTTACCGGATTGGCTTCCCCCATAACGGCCCCTCTACACAGCTCACTGTGGCTGCTGTGAGCCGCGGGCGGGTGTCATTGGCTGCCTGCCCCAAATCTTCCAGGAAAGTTCGGTTCTCCCTGTAATGGGTCCATCGTGGGTGCTGTGGCTTCCACAAGCGAGGAAGTCTGGATTCCCTCCCTTCAGATGCCTCGGATGAAGTCTTTCCATGTGGATCTCAGTTCCGTGGCGATCGGGAAAGATCACGGGGGTCAAATGGTTGTGGGAATGGCTTTCGGCTCCCTATACGTGTCTCTTGGGGGGATCCCCAAGCAAACAGCCACTGGGAGGGAGGTTTCAATTAACAATAGACATCAATTCTTCTTATCCGCAAATTGTGCAATGGCAGCGTTATTTTTCTCTTCAAAATTGTGCCCGGCCCGTGTGGCCCAGTGGTTGAGCATCGACCCGTTGTGACCCAGGAGGTCACGGTTCGATTCCCGGTCCTGGCACACGCCCCGGTTGCGGGCTCGATCCCCAGTAGGGGGCGTGCGGGAGGCAGCGGATCAGGGATTCTCACTCATCGCTGATGTTGCTATGGCTCTCCCTCTCCCTTCCTCTCTGAAATCAATAAAAAAAAAAAAAATATGTTGGAAATTGGGCTCCTGGGGGAATATAGTCCATAATATTGTGATAACTGCGCGGTGACAGATGGTAACTAGACTTAGGTGGTAATTACACCGGGAGGTATATAAATGTTGAATTACCGTGCTGTACACCTGAAACCAATACACTCTTGTGTGCCAACTCTAAAAAAAAAAAAAAACAACATTAAGTGCGTTGCAAAAAAAATTTATATCCCTACTAAAATGTATATATAAAATGTTTAAGGTACTTACATAGCAAATTCCTGCTGTAAGGGGCCTCAACATCCAGGAAGTTTCCTTATGCAGTGGATTGGCGAAGCTTCATAAAACCAGAGGCAGAACACGGCGTGGTCTGAGAGAAACCGTTAGCTCACGCTGGTGCAAAGTGGGAGGGGCTCTGGGCACGCTCTGTCCCGTCCACTAGCCCCAGAGATCGCCTCCCTAAAAGGGGAACGCCACTCCTTCCAAACAGCCTTGCCCAGGGCCGTGGTATTGTGTGGAAGAGCCACACTCAAGGGGGCCAAAGAGCCGCATGCTGGCTCGAGAGCCGCAGTGTGCCGACCACAGCTCTGAGGTGTTCTGGGATCATTTGAATTTTAGCTAGAAGCTATAACTGCTCCTGCCAGGTTTGGCCATAGTTTTTTTTTTCCTTCTCCACTACCAAAATTATATATAAATCCTGCTGATCATGTGAGCGTTTGCATGCCTGTGCATGTGTATCTGCGTGCGCACATCTGTGTGTGCCTGTGTGCATGTGTGTGTGCCTGTGTGTCTGTGATTGTGTGTGAATCTATGTGCACGTGGGGTCTGTGTGTACGCGTCTGTGTGTGCATGTGTGTGTGTGCATGTTTTGTGTGCATGTGTGCATCTCTGTGTGTGTGCGCCTGTGTGTCTGTGGTCTTGTGTGAATCTATGCGTGTGCATGTGTGTCTGTGTGTGCGCATCTGTGTATGCATGTTTGGTGTGCATCTGTGTGTATGCATGTGTGCCTTTGTGTATGTGTGTGCGTGCCTGTGTGGATGTGAGTGTGTGCCTGTGTGTCAGTGATCGTGTGTGTGAA
Organism: Vespertilio murinus; assembly: GCA_963924515.1. Classification (NCBI taxonomy): domain Eukaryota; kingdom Metazoa; phylum Chordata; class Mammalia; order Chiroptera; family Vespertilionidae; genus Vespertilio; species Vespertilio murinus. The sequence continues at coordinate 5,359,856 of OZ004722.1, forward strand.
TCTATGTATGTGCATGTGGGTCTGTGTGCGAGCATCTGTGTGTGCATGTTTTGTGTGCATCTGTGTGTATGCATGTGTTTGCCTGTGTGCATGTGTGTGGATGTGTGTGTGTGTGCCTGTGTGGACGGGTGAGTGAATAATGTTGTCATAAAGCAGACAGGAGACCTTGGGAGCTCGAAGCAATATCTTCCCACTAACCTGCTTTATTGCTGCCACCCCCTCCCTCCCGGGCATGCAGTCAGCTGAGACCGCGCCAAATTGGCAGTGATTTTCCCAAAGCCCACAATCCCCGGCAGTCGCCGGCCAGGTTTCTCCCAGCCAGCCCGCCCCGGTCAGCAGCAGCCCGGCTCCCGGCTGCGGCTCCCAGCTCCCGGCTGCGGCGAGCCTGGGCTGAGCCGGGGACAGGCCCCCTGCACCCACCCATCTCCCAGTCACACCGGAAGCGCCCTCTCTAGCCCCGCCCCCGGGGGTTCCAGAGTGACAGCTGTCAGTCCTTCCCGAGGCTCTGGCTTCTCAGGAGCAGCTGAGAGGAAGAGGAAGAGGCCCTTTGGTGGCCACGGGGTTCCCTTGCTGACACAGTTGTTCTACCAAATAATAATAATAACAATACCCGAAATCAGTGTGGCTCAGTGGATAGAGCATCGGCCTGCGGACTGAAAGGTCCCGGGTTTGATTCCGGTCAAGGGCATGTACCTTGGTGGCGGGCACATCCCCAGTGGGGGGTGTGCAGGAGGCAGCTGATCGATGACTCTTTCTCATTGATGTTTCTGGCTCTTTATCCCTCTCCCCTCCTCTCTGTAAAAAATCAATAAAATACATTTTAAAATAATAACAATAATAATAATAATAATAATAATATAATTTGGGGGGAGGGGTGCGCCCGGGCCGTGGGTAAGCGGATCTGAAATAATTGCATCCGGGACTGCTTATCGGGGTCGGGCAATCGCCCCGCGCAGCGGCAGCAGCGTGGGGGAAAAATGGGACGGGAAATGGATAGTGACAGGAGCGGGGAAAACAAGCCCATAATCCGATAGCGGGCCCCCCGAAAGACGGGCTAACCCAATAATCTCATGCTGCCGTTATTGTATTGATATCGTTAAGATGGCATCACGCTCGCCCCAAACCGCGGGAGGGAGGGGGGGGGCCCTGATGTCAGTGTGGGGGGGCTCACGCGGCCTGGCTTCCACGCAGGCGAGCTATTTTTTATTTTTATTTTATTCTTTTAAGCTCCTGAAACTCTGGCTTAGTCCTGTGAGGAGCCAGCCTCAGACACAGGAAATCCAGAAAAGATCATGTTTCTGTCCTGTACAGAGGAGGTGAAAATGGACTGACCACTCTCAAAGGTGTTATTTTTTTAAAATATATTTTATTAATATTTTACAGAGAGGAAGGGAGAGAGATAGAGAGCTAGAAATGTCAATGAGAGAGAATCATCGACCAGCTGCCTCTTGCACACACCCCTACCGGGGATGTGCCCGCAACCAAGGTACATGCCCTTGACCGGAATCGAACCCGGGACCCTTCAGTCCGCAGGCCAACGCTCTAGCCACTGAGCCACACCGGTTTTGGCTCGGTTGGTGTGTTTTTTTAATTGCGTGGGGGCTCTGGGGTGTGTGTGTGTGTGTGTGTGTGTGTATGTGAGAGAGAGAGAGAGAGAGAGAGAGAGACAGACAGAGAGAGAGAGAGAGAGAGAGAGAATGTGTGAGCAGACACACAGGTGTTTTACTTTAATATATTTTTTTTAAATATATTGATTTTTTCACAGAGAGGAAGGGAGAGAGACAGAGAGCTAGAAACGTCGATGAGAGAGAAACATCGACCAGCTGCCTCCTGCACACCCTCTACTGGAGATGTGCCCGCAACCGAGGTCCATGCCCTTGACTGGAATCGAACCCGGGACCTTTCAGTCCGCAGACTGACGCTCTACCGCTGAGCCACACTGGTTTTGGCACTTTAATATATTTTTAATGTCAGAGAGGAAGGGAGAGGGAGAGAGAGGTAGAAACATCCATGAAGAGAGAGAATCATGGATTCGGCTGCCTCCTCCATGCCCCCTTACTGGGGATCGAGCCGGCCACCCGGGCATGTGCCCTTGCCCAGAACGGAACCCGGGACCCTTCCTTCTGTCTGCAGGCCGCAGCTGCTCTATCCACTGAGCCACACCGGCCCGGCCCACCGCGACCTCCTCAGCTGTGCGGAGGCCTTTGCCCGTCGCCGGTGGGTCGCTGGAGACTGGATTCGCGGGTTGTACAACTCCAGACCCCCGGGGCCCTTGCCGGCGCGGCCGATGGCAATCAGCGCCGTGTCAGGGCGAAGACATGAAACACGCGGAGACACATCAGTGAGCAGCCACACACGTGCGGCTGACAGCCCGCTGACAGGCGGGGCGAGGGGCGAGGGAGGGCCCGGGGGGACCCCTCAGATGCCTCGCAGGCGGCGGACGACACGATAAGGCCTCGCAGGTTATCACCTGCTTGGAGGCAGGTCTCTCCTGGCCCCGGATGAGGCGGTGACAGGCCCTTGCTCGCCCCCCGCACCCCTACCTCCCAGGGGTCCCCAGGACCCAGCGGCTGTGGCAGCGGTGAGGTTGCCCAGACAACGTTAGTTCTGCAAGAAGAGATTTTTTTTTAATGTTAAAAAGGAGGAGAGAGAGAGAGAGGGGAAGGAGAAAAAAAAAGCAAGGCAGAAATGTGTCCGTGCGAGAATTCTGCTCCCAGCTACAATGTACAGAAATCAAAAAGGATTAACAAGGCGCGAGCCTTTTTTTTTTCTTCTTCTTCATTTAATTTCCTGTACACCAGCAGCCTTTGTTAAGAGATCAGAGATATTGCTATTTATTGAATTTTTAATATGATCGTTATTAAAAGGCGGCGCACATGTTCCGTTCCGTCCCCCCCCCTTTCTCTTTTCCTTTCCTTTCTTTCTTTTTTTTGGGGTGTGTGTGTGTGTGTGTGTGTGTGTGTGTGTGTGTTTTAAAGCAGGCATGGGTATCAAAATCAAAGGCCAGTCATGAAGCGTGATTGTTTGACTTTCGTTGGGTCCCAGGGGTGGGCAAACTATGGCCCGCGGGCCGGATCTGGCCCGTTCGGCTGTTCTGTCCGGCCCACGGAGCCGGAAGAGCGGAGGGTTCTCTTGCTCTCCCCTCCGCGCCTTCCCCAGCAGCCCAAGAGGAGAGTGCCAGCGTGGTCAGGCTGCTTTTGTTCCGGCCCTCCGGTCCGGTGTAAGAACCCACGGTGGCCCTCGGGTCAAAAAGTTTGCCCACCCCTGGCTTATAGGATGTGGGAGGATTCGGTGCATACCGGCAGCGACAGTCCATCTTTAAAATTTTATAAGGAAATCAAAGGGCCTCTCTCTCTCACTCCCTATATAAAATCTAGGTAACTTGAGACATACAGATATTAAAACAGTAATTCAGGCCCGGCCGGCAGGCGTGGCTCAGGGGTTGAGCATCGACCTATGAACCAGGAGGTCACGGTTCAATTCCCGGTCAGGGCACAAGCCCGGGTTGCGGGCTCGATCCCCAGTAGGGGGCGTGCAGGAGGCAGCCGGTCCATGATTCTCTCTCATCAGTGATGTTTCTCCCTCTCCCTCCCTTTCTGACATCACTAATAATATAGATATTTTATTTATTTATTTTAATTTATTTTAATTAATTATGGTATCACATAATTTCATCCCCCCATTCCCATCCCACACCCCTCCCCACATCTGCCCCCACCCCCCTGCTGTCCATGGCCACCGGCTTGGCCCATGTGCATGCACACACGTCCTTTGGTTGATCTCTCCCCTTCCCCCCACCCTCCCCTTCTTTCCCTCTGAGGTTTGAGAGTCTGATCGCTGCTTCTCTGTCTCTGGGTCTGTGTTGTTCATTAATTATAGATATCTTAAAAATCCAATCATTCAGTCTCAATGGAAACGCAAGAAAGCACGATGTGCAATGAATGCTACGTGCTCTCTCCTCTCTATGTAACGTTGTCTGTTTTGTTTTCTCATCACAGGGACACAGGAAGCTGCTTGTTGCTTTCACGCTCGCCAGGCTGGTGACCTTTGAACCCCGCCACCCACCCACCCACCCACCCACCGTGAGGGTAAGTGCTCAGCGTAAAAGGAGCCGCCCCAAGGAAAGGTGACCCGCTCTGGTAATCATCATGGAGTAATGTTTTCAATATTGCTTTCGGTCGTTGAGTTTGAATGCAGATGTCCTTGACTTGGAGTGACATTTTACAAACCGTCTCGAACCCAGGCTCCAGAGACAACCTGCCGTCTGTCTTTCCCTCCCGACGTCACTTAGAATTGACGGGAAATCTCTGGTCCGTCATTTGGGTCCTGACACACATTCCGGCAATTAGTACAGGCCCGTGGTCGGCAAACTCATGAGTCCGCAGAGCCAAATGTCAACAGGACAACCATTGAAATTCCTTTGGAGAGCCACATTTTTTTAAACTCAAACTTCTTCTAACGCCACGTCTTCCACACAGACTCGCCCGGGCCGTGGCGTTTTGTGGAAGAGCCACACTCCAGGGGCCAAAGAGCCGCAGGCGGCTCACGAGCCGCAGTTTGCCTATCACGGGTCTAGTCCAACTGCCCACACAGAGGATGTTTATGATTCTATACAAGACGTGGGTGATGCCACAGTTCTGGGTTAATTCGGCTCTCTGGACATCTTCCTCTTGACCGTCTACATTGACTGAATAGATGAATAGATGCCCAGCTGGCATGACTCAGGGGTGGAGCATCTACCGATGAACCAGGAGGTCATGGGTTGATTCCCCGTCAAGGGCACCTGCCCAGGCTGTGGGCTCCATTCTCAGCAATGGGTGTGCAGGAGGCAGCCAATCTCTGTCCTCACTGATGTCTCTCTCTCCCTCTCCCTCTCCTTACGCTCTCTGAAATCAATCAACATCAGAGTTTTAAAGAGGTTTTACACAGAGAGAGATCCAGAAAAGTATACCTGAATGCTAGTAAAATCTATACTAATAAGAGGTTGAAAAACAAAAAAAAAAGAAGAACTCTACTGATTTTCTATCTATCCTGCTAAAAGAGCACTGATACGTGCCTTTTTGTGTTTTATAAAGAAACTAGAGGCCCCGGTGCACGCATTCGTGCACCAGCGGGGTCCCGTGGCCTGGTCTCTGGGAAAGGGTCGAAACTGGCTCTCCGACATCCTCCAAGGGGTCCCAGATTAGCAGAGGGTGCAGGCCAGGCCGAGGAACCCCCACCGGTGCACAATCAGGGCCGGGGAGGGATGCGGGAGGTGGGACAGCAGGGGCAGAAACCACAGGAGGGCTCCAGGGCATGTCCAGCCCATCTCGTTCAGTTCCGATCGCCTGGACCCTAGCAGTGAGCTAACCTACCGGTTGGAACGTCTGCCCCCTGGTGGTCCGTGCATGTCATAGCGAGTGGTTGCGCAGTCTTAGCATGTTATTAGCATATCATTAGCATATTATGCCTTGATTGGGTGGACAAGCAACCGGACGACCGGACACTTTGCATATTAGGCTTTTATTATATAGGATGGGCTCAAGCATCGAGCGGGGAAAGTAGGCAGAGGGAGGCAGACACCTGAAGACCACACGTCCAAGGCAACATGCAATCATCCTCACACACGTGCTGCTTCAGAACCTCCTGTGTTGGTCTAAGCCAAGTTCACCGGTCACTTCCTTCTCCGTGTATCTGACCACCCGTGCTATGTAGGAATGAGTGCAAGGGAACTGATTTCTCCCTCGCCTGTCGTTATTAGGAGATGCCCCTAAGACCCCTGATGGGAAACCCTCCGTGTTGCGAGGTGCTGGGTGGGTCCTCAGTCCTCTAACGAAAGCCTCATGGCAGACACTCGATGCCGCAAAGCTACCCTGCAGCCCATATCCTGTGCCGTCTATGGTTCTAAGCCTTAGCCAGCTGGTCTCCTTGCGTGTGACTTCGCTTATACTGGCAATCACCGAAAGGTCGTCTACATGTATAAACATTCTCAAATGTCTTGCTCTAGCCGGTTCGGCTCAGTGGGTAGAGTGTCGGCCTGCAGACCAAAGGGTCCTGGGTTCGATGCCGGTCAAGGGCATGTACTTCAGTTACAGGTGCCTCCCCGGCTTGGGGCTCGTGCAGGAGGCAACCAGTCGGTGTGTCTCTCTCACATCGATGTTTCTCTCTGGCTCTCCCTCTCTCTCTTCCGCTGTCCCTGAAATCAGCGGGAAAATATTCTCGAGTGAGGATTAACAAAACAACAGAAAAAGTTCTTCTGCCCCTTGTCTGCTTAAGGATTATTTTTTATAAAACGTTATCGAATTCTAAGTCAGGGTCATTTATTATAGTGCCTGGGCCCGTTTTTTTTAATTAAAGCGGCCTGCATTGTAATAAGCTGGCAATGTGTTAGCATTCAATTAGTGAGCTTTGAAAAGAACCGTACTCCCATATTCATACAGCCTCCTCTGCCTTTTCCCTTTTAAAAAATGACACAAAGACTGTTATCTGAGAAAAGGAAACTCCAAAATCAGGAGTTTCAGGTCCGGTCGGTGTGGCTCAGTGGATAGAGCGTCAGCCTGGGGACTGAAGGGCTCCGGGTTCGATTCCGGCCAAGGGCACATGCCTGGATTGCACGCTCGATCCCCAGTGTGGGGTGGGGCAGGTGCAAGAGGCAGCGGATCAGCGATTCTGTCTCATCACTGACGTTTCTGTCTCTCTCCTCTGCTCTCTTCATCTCTGAAATCAATATATATATATATATATATATATATATATATATATATATATTATTATTTTTTAAATAGGGAGTTTCAAAACCAAGAGCTGATGAGTGATTTCCCTTTTGGCAAACCCACAGAGGTGCAACCTACTAAAATCCCTCATGAAGCCGAAACTGGTTTGGCTCAGTGGATAGAGCGTCGGCCTGCGGACTGAAAGGTCCCAGGTTCGATTCCGGTCAAGGACATGTGCCTTGGTTGCGGGCACATCCCCGGTGGGGTGTGCAAGAGGCAGCTGATCGATGTTCCTCTCTCATCGATGTTTCTAAATTTCTATCCCTCTCTCTTCCTCTCTGTAAGAAATCAATAAAATATATTTATATTTTATTTTTTTAAAGGCATGTGCCTTGGTTGCGGGCACATCCCCAGTAGGGGGCGTGCAGGAGGCAGCCGATCGATGTTTCTTATGAATGTTTCTAACTATCTTTCCTTCTACCTTCCTCTCTCTCTCTCTAAAAAAAAAAAAAAATCAATTAAAAAAAATATATATATATTAAGGGAAGAAGCAAACCAGGTGAAAATAAGATCCAAAAGTTTAGATGTTGTTGTTTTTTTAAGGATTAGGGAGGGTTCTTGCTTGGCCGGTGTGGCTCAGGGGTTAAGTGTTGACCTATGAACCAGGAGGTCACGGTTCCATTCCCGGTCAGGGCACATGCGGGGGTTGCGGGCTGGATCCCCCATAGGGGGCGTGCAGGAGGCAGCCGATCCATGATTCTCTCTTTTTGTTGATGTTTCTGTCTCTTTCCCCTTCTCCCTTCCTCTCTTCTGAAATCAATGAAAATATATTTTTATAAAAAGAATCAGGGGCCTTTAATGTTGTCAGAAAAAAAAATCCACAGATGTTTAATCAGTAGCTTTTTATTAGATAAATACATCCTTAAACCTTTAGCTACACTGAGGCTTAAAAGATTTTGTGACGTGAAAAGATATGATGGTCGCATGTTAAATATATACTTGGAAGAACATAAGTAAAGAAAGCATTAGCTGAAATGTCCAATTTGAACGTTGGTTTGAAAATTCTATGTTCCTGTCAGCCGGTTAAAAATCATTTTTATCTTGAAATGGGTCCCATTCTTTTGCTAAAAAAAAAATAAAACGTAAGGCTCCCCCTGATTGCGATGCAATGCCAAGTTAATAAGGGTTCGCAATGTATATGTAAATACTTACATATCCAGATCACAGGAAGACTCGGAGGTTTTATTAGAAAGCCGGCTTTTAAACGGTATATGATGTTTGTTGTCCAAGCAAGTGGGTGATTTTAAATTAAAACTTGAAATTATCCAGGCCAAAGGAAAACGTTTGAACAGCGTACATTGGAAAAAAATAACAGTGGAGAGGCTCATAGCAATGGAGGACATTTTATTTCCAAAATTTCATAACAGTGAGACAGGATTCCCTCAGAATTAAATATATTTATACATATCCTAGATTATATTAGGGTAGCATATACTACCTTCTACCCTCAGAACTAAATATATTTATACATATCCTAGATTATAGGAGGGTAGTATATACTACTCAGTATAGTAGCTAATTGTCCCTTCAACCAGGAGGTTGTCTGGGAGTCTGACCAGGAGGCAAGGCCAGCTGGGGGGTGGGGTGGGGGGTGGAGTGAGGGAGCACCTGGCTGGCAACCAGCATCGGCTAGGGACCCTACCAGTGCACAGATTTCGTGCACTGGGCCTCTAGTCTTACCGAATAATAGACGAACATGTAAATTGACCGTACCTCCCCTATGCCACCAGCCAATCAGGAGCGACATGCAAATTAACCCAAACAAAGATGGCGGTTAATTTGCATATATAGGCACCCAATGACTGGGATAGGACACTCGCATCGTCGCCATGGTGACGATGCAGGTGTTCTGCCCCACCCCCCCTCCCCAGTCTCTCGGGGCATCTGGGCAGCGTGGGACTCCGAGGCCTGGGCGGAAAGGCGGTGCCGGCAGCCAGGGAAAGGCAAGCCCATTCCAGCTGGAATCTTCCAAACCACTGAGCCACACCAGCCAGGGCTCATCTTGCTTTTTTATATATAAACCATAGCCTAAAGCCTCCTGTCGCTGTCGGTGTCGGGGTGGGGTGAGGTCTTTCCAGTCCTGTGACGATGTGGCCGTGAGGTTGGAGATGCGGGGAATCTTTGAAGGAAACATTAGAAGGGGGCCGAGCTCAGAAGTCAGCAAATCTCCCCTCCCCGGCCGATGAAGAAATAAAACGCCTCAACATGCTTAAGATGCATTCTAGAGCTCTGCTGTAAGAGCATTTCTTTTATATTTCATTCGTCTCTTTTTTTTTTTTTTTCTAAGAGCAATCCCGGTATTTTCTCTTCCTGGGGAATAAATTGGTGACTGTTGAAAAGCAGCTAAGTGATGCTCACAGCACTAACGTTTCAGTCTAAATAACAAGGGTTAAAGAGAACAACAACTCATGTATATATATATATATATATATATATATATATATATATATATTGATTTTTCACAAAGAGGAAGAGGGAGGGATGAAGAGCTAGAAACATCGATGAGAGAGAATCATCAATCAGCTGCCTCCTGCACACCCCCTACCGGGGATGTGCCCACAAACCAAGGTTCATGCCCTTGACCGGAATCGAACCCGGGACCTTTCAGTCCACAGACCGACGCTCTATCCACTGAGCCACACCGGTTTCGGCTGTTTTTTGTTTTTGTTTTTTTAAATAAATAATTTATAGAGCCACATCCACTTCTACTTTGACTGTCGAAGTGGATGTGGCTCCTTAAGAGAGAGAGAGAGAGAGAGAGAGAGAGAGAGAGAGAGAGAAGAAAAAGGAAAAAGAGAGACAAGAATGGCATCCAAAACCCCATTTACAAATGTGCCTTCCCAGACCCTCATGCTGCCTGTATGCAGGAGGCGAGTTGATTTGCTCCTTTTGCTACAAAATCGGACTTGGGTTAGTTCATTTCAATCTTCGATTTCAAACGCCATCAAACATGGCTCCGATGAGAAATCAATTTTTCTCAGCTGCCTCCGTCTGTGTCTTGTGTGACGGGCGGCTCCCCATTGGCCTGGGGGTAGGGGTGGGGAGGGGATGGAGGGGGTGCAGGGGGGAAGGGAGGAGGTTTGGGGGGGCACATGACGTGTCAGGAGATTAGTTCACAGACCCCCGTGCCGCCGCCACCTCAATTACGGCCTGCCTGTTGTAATTTGGCCTCATAACACCTAATTTCGAGGCAGGAAACTCATATTTAATTCATGGAAAAGCCTCCGCCGCCAGAGGAGTAATTGCGAGATAATTTGCCGCCGACGATGGCCATTTGCGGCGCAGTTTTTTAATTCCGGCGTGCTATTCGCTATTTATTCCACTTGGTTAACACGTGGGCCCAAACATATTTTTTTAAAAAATTGCGTGCATGGGTATCGAACTCTGTGCACCTGACGACATCATCTCCTTGCCAGAGAATGTGGCCTTTTCTTTCACCAAAACCTCCACCTCGGAGGAGGTTCCAATTTCCTGATCTCTCACCGTCATGATCGAATGCCGCCTCGTGGCGATCGGCACAGAAACTTTCCCAAAACAGCAACTCAACGCCGCCGAGACTGGTGTGGCTCAGTGGATAGGGCCGTCAGCCTGCGGACGGAAGGGTCCCGGGTTCCATGCCAGTCAAGGGCATGTACCTTGGTTGCGGGCACATCCCCAGTGAGAGGTGTGCAAGAGGCAGCTGGTCGATGTTTCTCTCTCATGGATGTTTCTAACTCTATCCCTCTCTCCTCTCTGTAAAAAAATCAATAAAATAGCTGAAACCGGTTTGGCTCAGTGGATAGAGCGTCGGCCTGCGGACTGAAGGGTCCCGGGTTCGATGCCAGTCAAGGGCATGTGCCTTGGTTGCGGGCACATCCCTGGTAGGAGGTGTGCAAGAGGCAGCTGGTCGATGATCCTCTCTCATCGGTGTCTCTAACTCTCTCTCCTTCTCTCCTCTCTGTAAAAAAATCAATAAAATAGCCAAAACCGGTGTGGCTCAGTGGACAGAGCTTCGGCCTGCGGACTGAAGGGTCCCAGGTTCGATTCCGGTCAAGGGCATGTACCTTGGTTGCGGGCACATCCCCAGTAGGAGGTGTGCAAGAGGCAGCTGGTGGATGATTCTCTCTCATCGGTGTCTCTAGCTTTCTCTCCCTCTCTCCTCCTCTCTGTAAAAAAAAAAAAAAATCAATAAAATATATATTTTTTAAAAACAAAAAAACCAGCAACTCACCATCGCACCAGCTCAGCAGATAAATGGCAGTTCTCGATGGCAAGGAACACCCTCGAAAGGGAGCTGGGAGACGGATAAGAGCTTCAGCTACATTGATATTTTTCTGGGCGTGCATCGCCCACGCCGACACCAAGGTTTGGGCGCGCCGGGCCCTCTCTGGTTTTAAAACCCTCCGACCAAAACAAGCCAGTCGGTCGGCCCGGTTTCCTGCCTGCCTGCCGGCATCCGCACCACTTGGCAAGTTGTGTCCTTTGCCTCCCCGTCGCTATGACAACAAGGTGGCGGTGGCGATGGTGGCGGTGGTGGTGGTGGTGGTGGGCCCGGCCCCCCCCCTCCCGCTGCCAAACTCAGCTGTCATCCCGTCACCCCTAAAAGCCTTATAATTGCTTTTATTTGCATACGACAATTAGGCAGGATGGCGCTGGCCCGGGCCGCCGCCCGAGCCCTGCCTCCTCCTCCTCCTCCTCCTCCTCCTCCTCCTCCTCCTCCTCCGCGTATAAAGGATGCGCGCCATGTGGTGGGGCCCAGGGCTGTGCTGATGAGTCTTTTCATGGGATTGTGAGCCATTAACAAAAGAAAACATCCCCTTTTCAAGGCGATAAAAATTGGCTCTCTGGTGCGAGCCTGCAAAAATCACACAGAGACGTGTCCCCCCCCCCCCAATCCCCATCCCCATCCCTCCCAGCCTGCCTCCCCCCGCAATACCACCCCCCCCCATACCCCGAGACTCTTCACATTCATTATCACGTTGAACTCAAAGGAAATCCCTAGTGAAAGAGTTGCATTTGGGTGTTTGGGAGTTTGGGGCCCAAATAAAACCCACATGGGGGGCGGGGGGGGGGGGCCTGCGATTCCATCCGAGCGAGTCCTTGTCTTTTTTCTTTTTCCTTCTTCTTCTTTTGTCTGTCTGTCTGTTTCTCTCTCTTTAACCTGATTTTTCAGGGTGTCTTCTGTTGAAATGTCATATTAATATAATCATTATCAGCCTTCCTTTCTCTCTCTCTCTCTCTCTCTCTCTCTCTCTCTCTCTCTCTCTCTTTTTAACCTGATTTTGCAGGGTGTCGTCTGTTGAAATGTCATATTAATATAGTCATTATCAGCCTTCTCTCTCTCTCTCTCTCTCTCTCTCTCTCTCGGGGATTTTCCACGGAGCATTCAGGCCTGCGAAAGCGCGGGCAGGGAGAGATGCGGGCGGTATCAATCACCCTCGGTTTCGATTTTCAAAGGGGTTCTTCCAAAATGTGTGTGTCTGGCCTAAAAGGGGGAATCGGTGGGGCGATGGATTGTCATCACGGGTTTTTTTGTTTTGTTTTGTTTTGTGGATGAGGTTTTTTTTTTTTTTTTTTTTTTGTCCAGCGACTTTAATTCAAACGATTAAGATCTTCTCGGTTTTATTCTCCCGGGCTGCGTAGGAGCGAGGAGAGAGGTTGCGACAGATTCCTTTGTAGGCGATCTTGAGAAGTGGCCCCTTCGGCTGGAGGGGTTTTGGGGGATCCTGTCGGAGTTGGGGCCGCCACAGGCCTGCCTGCCCCTGACAGAAGGGCCACCCACCTTCGGTTTCGCTTTCTCTGCGTCGTCCCAGCCTTAAAACGATCCCTCGGAACTCTTGTTTCTCTCTCTGGGGCTCTATTCAAAGGCCGTGGGCACCCCGTTTTTAATTCACCTTTGACTGGATCAATACTGACCAGCGAGGCTAGTGGGACCCCGGATTGTCCCGCGGGTGAAAGTGATCAGAAGACTCGCACGGCCACGTGCCTGCCCGAGCTTCCGAGGGGCCGGGGGTGGCACCAGCCCCCTGAAATCTTTTCCCCAGATCCAGTCCTGTGAGGGGGCTTTCACTCAAACACCGGCACAGCGAGGGGCAATGAAGATCTGGCCAGAGCTACAAATAAAAAAATAATAATAACAATAAAGAGAAAATGTTAAGGGGTTTGCTTTCAAAGGCCGGGGCGAAGTGAAAACCTGAGCCGTTGATTTATCTGGTCCAAAACTTGGAATTCCGTTAGAAAATTGCGGAAACTGGCCCAGGAGTATAAGATCTATATACAGGAGATTCACACGGATGAGATAAAAGACAAATCTTGAGCGCGCATGAAAGACACACACACAGAAAGACACACACACACAGAAAGACACACACACAGAAAGACACACAAAGACACACACACAGAAAGACACACACACAGAAAGACACACACAGAGAGAAAGACACACACAGAAAAACACACAGAGAAAGACACACACACAGAAAGACACACACACAGAAAGACACATACACACAGAAAGATACACAGAAAGACACACACACAGAAAGACACACACAGAGAAAGACACACACAGAGAGAAAGACACACACAGAGAGAGAAAGACATACACACAGAAAGACACACACACAGAGAAAGACACACACACAGAAAGACACACACACAGAAAGACATACACACACAGAAAGACACACAGAAAGACACACACACAGAAAGACACACACAGAGAAAGACACACACAGAGAGAAAGACACACACAGAGAAACACACAGAGAAAGACACACACATACAGAAAGACACACACAGAAAGACACACACATAGAAAGACACACATACATACAGAAAGACACACACAGAAAGACACACACACAGAAAGACACATACACACAGAAAGACACACAGAAAGACACACACACAGAAAGACACACACAGAGAAAGACACACACAGAGAGAAAGACATACACACAGAAAGACACACACACAGAGAAAGACACACACACAGAAAGACACACACACAGAGAAAGACACACACACAGAAAGACACACACAGAAAGACACACACAGAGAAACAGAAAGACACACATACAGAAAGACACACACACAAAGGCACACACAGAAAGGCACACACAGAGAAAGACACACAGAGAAAAACACACACAGAAAGACACATACACACACACAAAAACACACACACTCAGAAATTAAAATGCCAGTGACTATTTAAAATAAAACAAACTCGGAGCCTCATCATTCAGAAAAGACACGCATGTTGTAGAAAACATGCATTCTTTGTTACATGTGTTAGACCCTAAGGATTCAAACCACGAGAGCATCCTTTTTGCGAAGGACTCGGAGCCACGGCCGGTCGACGCGTAGATTGTTACGCGTTTTTTTGTTTTTGTTTTTGTTTTTTATCCAGAGAACACTTTGACCTCGGGTGCCCCAGGAATTCCACTTGCAAAATTCATCCCCGTGGGATAATCAGAGTGGAAGGGGGGTGCGAAAAGACATATATAAGGGTGTGTCGGCTTGCTCTGTGCTATTCTATTCAGACCAACGTTTTGGAACAAGCCAAGAATGCAACAGGCACAAGCATTAAAAACGTTGGCACAGTTTCCCAAGGAGATATCTACCTGTTCCTCTGTCTCTCCTCGCCTAGGCATATATGTCATCGCCTGTCCGTGTAAATGGGCATGGGGCGTGTGATCCCATTCATGCCTGCCTACGGGTTACAGACGCACGCGTGCACACGCACACATGCCACAGCGAGTCAGAGAGGGCGTTACGGGTGGTGATTGCAGTCACAGGGAAGGAATCTGTGCATTTCTGAGCGATGTTTTCATTCACAGGGAGCTCAGTTTTTTTGGGGGGAAATACAAGTAGATTCTGGAGGAGCCGTGTTTGATTTTTAGAAACTTCCCCAATATGGCTGCCTCCTCTTTCCATATCTTCCCTTCTAGAACCTCTGTGGATCTCCTTCCCAAGCCCCATCTGGGAGCTGCTGTCCCCCCTTTACCTGGGAGACCCCCCCCCAAACCCTCACCTTAACAGGACTTACACTGTAATAAGGATTCCTCCGGGAAGGGTAAAATAACACCAGAATAATCTTCTAGAACTTAACCAGATCCCTCAATGCTAGCAATTGAGGAGTGAGGAAAAATAAGAAATACTGTATTTGCCGGCGTATAAGACGATTTTTTGGCCCTGAAAATACCGTATTTGCCGGCGTATAAGACGACTGGGCGTATAAGACGACCCCCCACTTGGAGGCATATTTTTCAGGGCCAAAAAATCGTCTTATACGCCGGCAAATACGGTAATCATTTTTCTAGGTGTGGGCTTACCATGGGAAAGAGAAAGCAATGGATAGCGAATGTTAAGAGTCAGGCAAGAAACTTCCCAGCATGCATTACTCCATTCATACTGGCCTAATGGCAGAGGTACGGGTACCCTTAAAGAACCCTTAGCTGGTTTGGCTCAGTGGGTAGAGCGTCAGGCTGCGGACTGAGGGTCTGGGGTTCGATTCCTGTCCAGGGCACATGCCCAGGTTGCGGGCTCGATCCCCAGTAAGGGGCATGTAGGAGGCAGCCGACCAATGATTTTTCTCTCTCATCGCTGATGTTTTTATCTGTCTCTCCCTCTCCCTTCCTCTCTGAAATTAATAAAAATATTTTTTAAAAAAAGAACCATGCATAGATGAAGGTGAGAATTCGGCTGTTTCTCAATAAATAGATTCAATAGAAATACCCAGATATTTGAAACAAATTTATTTTACCAATGATTTTACCAATGATTTTACCAATGATTTTTTTGTCGGATTTATTTAAATAAGATTTTTATCCGCTGTTTCCCTTGGCTGGTCAGTACTTGCTCCGAGGCCACAAAATCGGAGATAAAAGAATCCAAAGAAAACCGAAAGTGGGGAATTCACTCTTATTGGCAGCAAGGAATCAAAACTTCAGCACTCACGAGTGCTTGCCAAATACACGCTGCGTTTTACTGACACGCATGTTACACACAAATGGAATGTCTTAAAATCCCAGGACGCCTAGCAGCGTGATTGGTTCAAAATGCGTGTGGCTTTTTTTTTTCTTTTTTTTAAGATTTTCCCCTTTCCCCTACCAAAGATGCATTTCTTCTCTTAATTTTGTAGGGCCCACGCATTTATTGAAGGAAAACAGAAAACGTAAGAACACCTTGCAAAAGAAAAACACGCAGGATGGAGCTGGCTGAGATTACCCCTCGCCTACACTTTGGCAGACCGATGGGTGTGTGCTGGTCTGAACTCCGTTGCCCCTTTATAAAATCACCACAGCAGCCCTGGCCGGTGTGGCTCAGTGGATAGAGCGCCAGGCTACAGGCTGAAGGGTCCTGGGTTCGATTCCGGTCAAGGGCACATTCCCCAGGTTGCAGGCTCCTTCCCTGCCGAGGGTCCCGGTCGGGGCTCGTGCAATAAATAAAAAACGTTCATTTATCATTATTTTAACACTTATTAAATAATAACAATAAATAAAAGCATGTATAATTATTTAATAAGTGTTTCTCTCACATCCAGCTATTTCTCTCTGTCTTCCCCTCTCTCTTCCACTCTCTCCAAAAACCAATGGGACAATTTTGGGTGAGGATCAAAACTAATAATAATAATTGGGTGAGGATCAAAAATAAAAAATAATAATAAAAATAACTATACCAGATGCACCTTAAGAACAGTGTTGTGCGCCGCGGGTTTATCCTGGGACTCGGGGAAACCCTCCTCTTGAAATACGAGGAACACCATGGCTGCATTTTGGATGCGTTTGGAGGAGGCGAGTTTCAAACGTGCCTGCCTACCGCGGAAATTCTTTCTTTACACTTTTTTTATTTTTTAAAGAGCCTTCGGGATGGCGAGGGTGCCGTGAAGAGAGTATGCGTGCGTGCATGCTGGGGGTGATTTCTTTTTCCCCTGGTCCCGGACAGGGCCGCTCCCGGGGGCTGGAAACTCCAAATGGAGAGAGAGAGGAGAGAGAGAGAGAGAGCCATGAGAAAGACGCCGGAGGGGCCGCCGAGGTCCCTTCATTGTCTGGTGCTTCTAAGCTCCTTTCAAACCCTTTTTTCATTCGCGGCCAGGGCACGGGGGGGGGGGGGGGAGGGGGGGCACGGGGCCACGGCTGTCCTGGAAATAGGCAAGCCTCAGCCCTTCCCATCCTCCGAGGGTGGGGAGCCCCTTGGCATGAGCCCCTCTTTATTGCCAGAAAACGATGCCCCAAACTCACCCCAGGTCAGGGAACGCACGGTGGCAAGAGACCGTTACTACATTTTTTTTTGGTTTGTTTGTTTATTGTTGTGTTTTCTTTTTCATGATCATCGTGGTTCAAATCAGCTCCTATCCAAGGAGGAAGAGCTGATGCATTTCTTTCTTTTAATATATATATATATATTTTTTTCTAATTTATTAAGGTATTATACGTGTACATAGCTTACCATTCCCCCCCCCCATACATGCCCTCCCTCCCCAGCGTTCTGTGTCCGTCGGTCATGCTTATAAGCATGCACGCCAGTCCTTCGGTCGATCTCTTATCTCCCCCCTGACGCCTTTCTCGTGCGAGGATTGATTTCGGTCCGTCCGGGGAGATTTCATGCGGTGGAATCTGCTGGCAGGGCGCCTCGCTTCAACCCCCAACCCTTTAGGATAAAAAAAAAAATTTTTTTAAATAATAATAATAAAGTCCAGAGTGGTGTACCTTGGGCTTTAGCCTCCTTACGACGGCTCATCTCTCCCCCCACCTTTTTCTTTTTTTTTAATTTTCTCCCCACGTCAGTAATAAGAAGCAATCTGTGGGTAACCTGGTGGATGGGAGACATTCCACTCTGCCCAAGCCCCGCGTCTCGCCCCCTTTTGTGCCCCGGCTCCCGGCCTGGGAGCCACCGAGCCATCACTTTTTTTAAGGAAGAAACGGTCCCCAGCACCATCTCCCTCTCCTCCCTCCTCCCTCCTCCTCCCCCCCCCCTCCTCCTCCTCTGAGAAGCCCTTGAGATGAAGCTGTCACTCAGGCCGCCGGGGGACCTGTCACCGCGCGCTGAGCCCTTTCATTTGGATGGGTCAGGCCGCTAGCCCCTTGAAAAGGGCCGCCCTCCCCCCCCCCTGCCCCGGCCCCCGTGGAGCCTCCTTCCACAGGAATCCTGCATCCCTAATGAAACTCCAAATCACTCAATAAAGGCCAGGGCGCGGGCCAGTAATCCAGCGCCGAGCCCAGCGAGATGTGTATTTCATCTTCCCTCCGCCGCGCCCCCTCCTCCCCGCCGTCCCGTTATCCGTTATCAGTTATTCTAATCGCCTACGTGGCTCGCCGCTCGCTCGAAATCGGGCGTCACAGGCACCAGGAGTCCTTTGTCCCCGGGGCTGCGCCGAGATGGGGGACCGGTCCTCAGAAAATGAGAGGCCACGGCTCGAATCCGCCCCCCCACCCCCGAGTCGATACCCATCCACGGGCGGAATTGGCATCTACGGCGCCGCCGGGCCGGGCATCGCTGGTGCCCGCGGGGCTGGCAGAGGAGAGGCAAAGTCTCATCGGCATCGTCCTGTGAATTTCCCGGGTGTGCCAGGGGAACGGTCTCTCAAAGGCCTCCTGTGGCTCTCGGGCCGTAAAAAACGAAGGAAACAGCACCGATGCTCTCTCTCGGGCCGGTTCTGGATCCGACCTCCCGGAGAGCATCTTTCAGATTCTTTCCATGGTGTTCCATCCGCGGAATCTGCATTTTCTGAGATGCTTCCGTCCCCTTGCTATGTGCACTGTGCCGCCTCTGCCTTTTTCTGGGAAAGGAATCATTGGTCAGCCGAAACCGGTGTGGTTCAGTGGATAGAGTGTCGGTCTGCGGACTGGAAGGTCCCGGGTTCGATTCCGGTCAGGGGCATGGACCTTGGTGGCGGGCACATCCCCGGTGGGGGGTGTGCAGGAGGCAGCTGGTCGATGTTTCTCTCTCATCGACGTTTCTAGCTCTCTATCTCTCTCCCTTCCTCTCTGTAAAAAATCAATAAAATATATTTTTATAAAATAAAACATAAAATAAAATGTATGAATGGGTTTGTAACCAGGTCGTTAGCATTTGTAGCCAGTCACATTTGCCTCAGGACACCGATACAGAACCATAGCAAGATTCGGCCTGTGAGCCGAAACCAGGGTGGCTCAGTGGATAGAGCATCGGCCTGCGGACTGAAAGGTCCCGGGTTCGATTCCGGTCAGGGGCATGTACCTTGGTTGCGGGAACATCCCCAATAGGGAGTGTCCAGGAGGCAGCTGATCAATGATTCTCTCTCATCAATGTTTTTAACTCTATCCTTCTCCCTCTCTGTAAAAAAATCAATAAAATGTATATTTTTAAAAAGAATAATCTTTAAAAATATAGAGATAATATCCATCTCCCCCCAGGCCTTCCCCCCCACACACACACACCCTGTTCCATCATTCCACCTGCCCTTTGCCCCCGCAGCCCAACCCTAAGATTCTTGGCTGGGGCACAAAACCGTTATCCAAAACGTGGCTTGAGCTGGCAAGCCAGAGTCTCGGCATGAGATACCTCTGGCCAAGTGGCCTGGCAGACAGAGCCTTTGACGTCTGTGCCACACACACACACACACACATGCCACACGCACACGCATGTATGCATACATGCATGCCACACACATGCATGCACTTGCATACATGCACTCGCATGCATGCACACACACATACGCGGGCACATATGCATAGGCACACGCCCGCGCATGCTCGCAAGCACAACCGCGCCCTCCCCCTGGGACACTCAGCTCTGTCTCCTCCCGGGCCACCGCCTGCAAATGTGCAGAAAGGAATCCCGCCCGGCCTGGCCGGCCCTCGCTTCCGGCCCCCCAGCAGCGAAGTGGGGGGCACCACGAAGGACCCCGGTCTCCCCCGGCGCCCACAGAAGGGACGGGCAGAACTGTGTTCCTTTTGGGCTGGGGGAAACTGCTCCTTTCTACCTCGCCGCCGCCGCCGCCTCGCTGTTTATGAAAGAGGAACCACAATTAATCCTCAATTAGTGCAATTAGCACCGGTTGACGCTGGCTTTAATAACGGGGGATCACTTCATCGCATCTCTCTGGGACCCATAGCCAAAGCAACGCCCCTGACCGGTCCGGGGGTGGGGGTGGGGGTAAGACGGAAGCTGGTATAGACTTACCGGCTGGCGTCCCTCCCTCCATGGAAATGTATTTCCGTTATGTCCCCCTGGCAGGTGTGCATGGAAACCAGGGATCCCCAACCTCTCTCTGGCCCCGCTCCAGATAAGCCTCTAGCACCCTATTCCCACCCCCAACCCTTCCCATGACATTTAATTCTTTTTAAAAATATATATATATTATTGATTTCTTACAGAGAGGAAGGGAGAGGGATAGAGAGTTGGAAACACCGATGAGAGAGAAACATCCATCAGCTGCCTCCTGCACACCCCCTGCTGGGGATGTGCCCGCAACCAAGGTCCATGCCCTTGGCCAGAATCGAACCCAGAACCTTTCAGTCTGCAGGCCGACGCGCTATCCACTAAGCCACACCGGTTAGGGCCATGTCATTTTTATTATTCAAAAAGAGCAAACTCCGCCAAAACCGGTGTGGCTCAGCGGATAGCGCGTCGGCCTGCGGACGGAAGGGTCCCGGGTTCGATTCCGGTCAGGGGCATGGACCTTGGTGGCGGGCACATCCCCGGTGGGGGGTGTGCAAGAGGCAGCTGGTCGATGTTTCTCTCTCGTGGACATTTCTAGCTCTCTATCCCTCTCTCTCCCTTCCTCTCTGTAAAATATCAATAAAATATATTATTTTTAGAAAAACAAAAACAAAAAGAGCAAACTCCTATTCGCGTGGAGGGAGCCTCAGAGGCCATGAACTTGGTCTAAACAAGCTTCCCAAGAAAGACAGAGAAAGATAGAAGGACAGCCGAAACCGGTGTGGCTCAGTGGATAGAGCGTCGGTCTGCGGACTAAAAGGTCCCGGGTTCGATTCCGGTCAAGGGCATGTACATTGGTTGCGGGCACATCCCCAGTGGGGGGTATGCAAGAGGCAGCTGGTTGATGTCTCTCTCTCATGGACGTTTCTAGCTCTCTATCTCTCTCCCTTCCTCTCTGTAAAATATCAATAAAATATATTTTTTTTAAAAAAGATAGAAGGACAAAAAGGACATCGGAGCGACCAAGGAAGAAATCTCTAAGACACGGTTAAAATAATAACATGAAGAGATGGGGGGGGGAATAGCAGATAAAGTTTCAAGGCAGAGAATAGAAAACTGAAATGCATACACCTGTCACCATATGTGTTTATAGACTGTCCGAGAGGCCCCCCAAGAACCAGAAGACATGCAAAAAATAATAATAATAATTTAATAACTCATTCTCGAATTGCCCCCCCCCCCCCCGTGGGGCGTTCGCCCCGCTCTGGGGACCACGGCCTCCGCCGGTCCCCAGTGGAATTCTCTCTGGAACACGTGGATGGCCCTTTTGCCTCCCGCATCCTCCGCCTCCTCGGGGCCCGGGCATAATGTGGGATAATTGAGACCATTTTATTGTCGGGAGCTATTCATTCTAACGCGTCCCCGACAGAAGAGACTGGTCGATTTGACAAGTTAATATGACTTCGGGAGTCATTTGAACTCCTTTCCGCCATCCGGCGCTGAAATTGCTTGTCACCTCTGCTCACCTGCACACGCGGGGAGCTCGGCCAGGATGGGCGGTTGGGGGGGGGTAGGGCGGTGGAGATGGAGAAAGTTTCTCTCCCTTTAAAAGGCAGCTCTGGCCGGAACCGGTGTGGCTCAGTGGGTAGAGCCCCGGCCTGCGGGCTGAAGGGTCCCGGGTTCGATTCCGGTCAAAGGCACGTGCCTTGGTGGCGGGCACATCCCCGGTGGGGGGTGTGCAGGAGGCGGCTGGTTGATGTTTCTCTCTCATTGACGATTCTAGCTCTCTATCCCTCTCCCTTCATCTCTGTAAAATATCAATAAAATATATTTTTCTAAAAGAGGGGGAAAAAAAGTAGAAGGCTCTTATCCCTGACCCCCCACCCTCACCCCCAAATGGGGTGGAACAGCCTGTGAAGGAGTGTTTTTAGAATATATATATAGTTTGAACCCGGCCGGTGTGGCTCAGTGGTTGGGCATCGGCCTAGGAACCAGGAGGTCAGTGTTCGATTCCCGGTCAGGG